>CM059193.1:96673310-96752515 GCA_030323885.1 Branchipolynoe longqiensis
AGCGTAATGCTTCGCATTACGACCAATAAACTTAAAGAAATTGAACCATCTGTGGGAAAACCACCACAGACTCATGCGGGAGGTCGGCGGGACCAAGTAGTCCTTAGCCGCTGCTGTATTGGCCACTCATGGCGTACACATGCTTTTCTGCTCAAGGGGGAACCTCCCCCTGAATGTATTGGGTGTCAGTCCCCGCTGACACTCAAACACATTTTACTAAGTTGCGTTGATTTGATGGCCCCGCGCCAACAGTTCTACACTGCAGACAGTATGCATGACCTTTTTACTAAGGTAAAACAGGAAAATATTTTAGCCTTTTTGAGGGCAGCTGGACTGTACCACCTCATATAGTTTACTAAATAGATTCTATCAATTATTAATAAAACTGTTCTTTTTCTATGGGAATTTGTTTCCCTTGACCACAAATATATGATTGTGAGCTTTCTAATTTAATGAGTGTCTATTGGCACATAATTGATTGTCTGCTTTTACATGTAAAAGCGATGGTTTGAACAAAAAACAAACATTTCTCGCCATGAATATGGCCTATGCTGCCGACACGGCGTATTGAATACGACTCCTCACTCCTGCCCCGCGGAGTGAGGAGTCGTATTCTATGAGCCATTCTTTGTGTGTTTTATAGCATACAATCATGTGATCGAGCACTCCATTGTGGGGCATACATGTTCCTGCCTAGGTCCATCAGTGAAGCTAGAACACCCGCTCGATACACAAACAGTGAGTCTAGCAGTGTGAATGTCATGTCCAGCATGAAGGCATAGTTCTTTGAGACTGTTTCACTACAGAATCTAAGGAAATCAGTGAGTGTTAACTGGTGAACTGGAACACCTGCTGCCATATTCTACCGAATATATGGCAAAAGTAGTTCAGCAGCCCATGATTCACGGGGATTGCGGGCAAGGGTGAAGCCCTTGTGATGATCAGTGACTTTCTTGGCCGATCTGTTAGCATTTTCTGATCGGTAGTTGAAGATCTCAACCAAGGTCTCCCAATAAGGGACCCACATCAATTTGACAAACCCCTTCAGCATGTTCATTTCAATGTGGCCTGGATCAGGTTGCAAAATGAGCCACTCAAACTCTTGTATCAAGGCAGATGCCTCACCCACAGCCTCATGGGCTGACTGATGTTTCTGTCCAGCAGGGTGCCCAAAGTGTGTCATTGCACACTGAACACACATACAACTTCTCAATTAGTTGGTAACCCATGACATATGGAAGTCCATCACAGACAACAGTCATCCACTCCCTCTGTCCACCATGCCGTCTGAAACCTGCTTGCTTTCCGATCTCACAGAAAACGTATGCCACTGCTTCATAGGAGCATGGATTCACAAAGACAGGCTTCCCTACTGTTAATTTGGGTCGTTGTCCAGTGTGCATTTTGGAGAGGTGAGAGTAGGGACTGCTGTCTGTGCTACAAGGTGTAAATGACAGCTTGTATGTATCATCAGTATGTTTGTTGATGAGCACTCGGACTTCATCTGGGGCTGCTTGTAATGTCTGCTTCTTGCTTCCCTTCTTTGATGTGCTTGTTGTCTTAGTCTGCAACCTCAGTGATGCAATATTCTGCTGACATTTATGACATATTTGACAACACTTTGGTATTGAATCATAACCACATCCAGGCCATTTCTTAAATGTATTTGACTGCTCTTTTTGGCAACCAGCTTGTCAATTTGATCAGAAATTATGTCCATCTCCATATCAACAATCTGCTCGGCAGCAACTCTTCGCAGGATAGGCTCTAACCAGTGAGTAAGGTGCTGGTTAAAGTAGGTATCACGGTCTATTGGATTGGTTCCAGCTTTTTTCACTTTGACTGCCATTGCCTCTATATCTGTGCTCCACATCCATTCAGAAGGTAGCAGATTAGGCCGGTGTTGAAGATATTTCTGAAAGAAAAGGCCTAACTCAATTCTAAATCTATTACAGGTAGTCTTCAAATAAATGCAATGTTGTGGAAATGCAAGATAAGTAGGTTTCAAGAATAGTATATACAAAATGTGTATTTCCATGAAAGAATGGGTAACCTCATAACATCACAAAAAGACTAGCTTTTATAGCATACAATTATTCTTCATTTTCCCATCAAACTGACACTTGCTGCATATAACTCCGCCAATAATGGATGCTCAAGAAAGGCCGTTTCATGTGAATATAGCATGATAACATTTAAATTTGCAGGATATTCCGATGGTCATGAATTAATTCTTTGCCAGCCGATATCTCCATTACTAGTCAAATGAATTAATTCTTTGTCGACAGATACGGGATCCACCAGAGTCTGCTATGAGTACCCTTGTAAAATACCTCATTTGGACAGTGCTGTATAGCAACTACTTATCTACATATCTGATAATTCACTAAGGCGGAGACTCGACTGGTTATAATGGCGTTTATTTGATGAATAATAATCTAGTAACAGGCTAGTCAATAATCATGGAACAATGGATCTACTGTTAAGGTAACACTTTAAAATGTACTATGAGTCGGGCTTTGAGTGCGCCAGAAAGTGTGCACTGACTGAAGGGTGTCCCAGCGGAGGTTCGGCGGCAATTGTTTGTGCCTGGTTTCCCGACCTCAATGGCGGGAAGGTGTTGCTCTTCCGGCCAGATCAAAGGACCGAATGACCAGGCCAGATTACCCGATCCTATAACCCTCCCGGACACAAAACCCATTCAATGGTGTGGGAGGGTGGAGGTAAAATATAAAGGCGTTAGTTGACTGGATGGCGGGTGGTCGCTGAGTGGCGAGCAGCTCAGTGTCCGTTCGGTCGCCGACTTAGGCAAGTCCATTATGGAGGGGTGGCCGGGGGTGAGGGGAGGAGGGGTGTGGGGAGCAGGGCGGTGCCCATCGTGGGAGGTCCCGGGTTCGAACCCGAAATGGTGGGGGTGGAGGAGGCTTGCGCCTGGTAGCCCAGTGTCGCCGTCTCATCCCCGCCCGTGAATTACCCATGTTAAATTTAACATGTACAATTCACTAAGGCGGAGACTCGACTGGTTATAATGGCGTTTATTTGATGAATAATAATCTAGTAACAGGCTAGTCAATAATCATGGAACAATGGATCTACAATGTTAGGGCTAATCACTTAATGTACTATTAGTCGGCTATGGTGCCAGAAAGTGTCCTTGCTGAAGGGTCGCAGCGGAGGTTCGGCGTCAATTGTTCGTGCCAGGTTTCCCGCCCTCAATGGGGGAAGGTGATGCTCTTCCCGGCCCAGACAAAGACCGATGACCAGGCCAGCATTTACCCAAATCCTACAACCAATTAATGGTAGGGTTCGGGCGGTGCCGCTGGGCGGAGATAGGCACGTACCGCGCCTGAGGACCAGGCCCCCAGTGCCATGATGTCGGGCACCGGTCGCCCTTCAGCCTGGCATGCCTGTGCCCCTCCCCTCCGGAGGCTATGGAGGGTGTACCCCTCGGTGTTGGGCACGCCGATGCCCTTAAGTGCCATTTTAAGGGCCCTCTGTAGGCATGCTGGTGGGAGAGGACCGCCCGCCGGTAGGAGGAAAGCGGGGCCGTCTGGTGGCGGGCTTTGCCCGTCCCGGTACCTGAGCCAGGCCGCGAGGGGGCATAGTCCAGAGCCCGGCAGGGCCGGGACAAGGATGGTGAAGGGTTGCCCCACCCTCCATCGCGTCTTGGTGGTGTTCACTATTACCCTCAAGCCCCTTTGGTCCGTCTGGATGTCCCGTGCCCGGAGAGTATGTCTGTCGCCTCCCGGCCCGGATGTGGTTAGGATGTTCCCCTGCCTGAGAAGGGTCGCGTATCCGAGAAGGAGGGCCGCAACCAGGACGTCTGCGGCCTGGCCCGCACCACGCAGGTAACGAACAACCCCGGCGAGGTCGGTTGGTGTTAGGGGGGGGGCCGGCCTCGGGATGTGTTGGGATGCCCTCTGGATCCCCCTTTTCATGAGTCCGGTCTGGTAAGTGTCGAACTGGTTTGGGCTCCCTCCCAGGAGCTGGACGCTCGTTCTCGCACCGCTTATGTAGGTCAGTGCCGCACCCGGCGACGCCAGGGTCTCGTGGAGGTGGGATATATATGCGAGGATGTCGTACTGCCCTGGTATGGCTGGGTTGAAGCCATTTGCCGCCGCGAAGTTGGTGTATTTCTTGAATTGTGCGGCTTTGTTCTTCCAGGTCCCCGGCGCCAGCCCAGCAAGGTACACTCGTAGGATCTTCCTGTGCGTCTCGTCCGGGTAACCTGGGAAGAGAGGTGCAATTTAGCGAGCTTGCCAGGTTACCCTATAGTCCCTCGGTTAAGATGTTATTGAAAGATGCATGAATTTCAGTGAGGCCCAACTCGTTACAAGCGGACTGCGCTATGAGGCTTGCACCTTTATCAAATGCGCGTCTGCTCAGGGCGTCAGCGAGGACGAGATCTCTGCCAGCTTTGTGCCGTATTTCGATCTGGCAAGACCTGGTTGCAGCGAACAGGCAGATCTCCCTGGCACAGGCCGTCAAAACCATGTCACTGCCTGCTCCGGAGGAGAGTACTTTCTGGCTGGCTTCATTGTCCGTGTTGACGACAATGTTGTAGTCCTCTGGTTGTTCTGGGGCGAGTGTTTTGATGGCGACTATCAAGTTCAGGGCTTCGAGGTGGGCAATGTTGGTGGTCTTCGCGATGGTCTCCTCGTCGTACTCATGTCCGTAGAAGCTCTTTGGGGAGTAGGCTCCTGCCCCGCGGAGTGAGGAGTCGTATTCTATGAGCCATTCTTTGCGTTTTTCTTTCTGCAGGAGGATGAGCCTGTTTGACCTCCGGGCAAACGCTAAGAACCATTTGATGTCCGCCCTGAGACCGATGGTGACCGGCTGCCTGCCCTTATAGGGGGCTTCTCTGAGGGCTTCGAATATTCTTGACATGAATCTTCGTGCCGGCTCCACGCATCGAGCGATGTGGTGGAGTTTTCCTGCGAGCCTCTGTATCTCCCTGCGTGTGGTGGTGGCCCTGCTCATCCATAATGCACATTCTTCCATTACGTCGTCCATCTTATCGTCGGGTATCGTGACTCGCATATCCTCGGAGGATATCTTGAAGCCCAGCCATTCGAGTGTCTTTGTTGGCGGCGTACATTTTGTGGGGGCCAGTTCGAGGCCTAACCTGTCAGCTAATGCTTTGACGTCATCATAGGCTGCCTGTGCGTCTTCTTTTGTGGGGGCCACCCCGACGAAATCGTCCAGGTAGCAATGGACGAAATGGCCATTTTTCCTTAGTAGGTACACCAGCGCCCCGGTGGTGCGTGCGCATGCGAGGGATGACGTCCTGCAGCCGAATGGTGGTGCTGTATCGATGTAGGGCTTTCCTTCCAGGGATATGCCTAGCAGTGGTGTTGACAATGGGCAGGTCCTCAGCTGTCGGTATGCCCTTGCGAGGTCGGCTGTCCATATATATGCATCTTGGCCAATCCTCGCCACCTCGTCGGCCGCATCCATTATGTTTGGTAGGGTGTAGGTTGAAGGCGCGCCCTGGTAGTAGCCCCTTCTTATCCCGGCATTGACACTGTTTCCTCTTGGCCATGTGAGGTCCACTATCACGCGTAGCTTGGTAGAGTTTTTCTTTGGCCTTGTCATGAGTGGGCTAGTCTGGCTCCATGAGCCAAATGGTGGCTCGTTGAACGGACCGATGATTGCACCATGCCCTATCTCAGTCTGGATGTAGTCTCTGATAGCCTCGAGTTGATGTTTTTCTCTAGCGTGGTTCGTTGATGTTGGTTTTGGCGGCTGTCGTGCGGTGTAGTCCACCGGCCATCCGAACTCCAAGTAGTCCACTATTATATTATCATGATATTCTGTCAGCATGCTCCTCCACTCTGGTATCTTCAGTGCCGATGGGACTGGTATGCGGGCTCCTAGGTGGTTGGGTAGCGTCGTGTCTCTTATTGTGTTGTACGTGTCCCTGAAGGTCTTGTGTGCTTCCCATATATCCTGCTTTGGGTATGGCCATATCTCGTTAACGGTCGTTCTGTATTGGTGTGGGTTTGGAGGGGGGAGGGTAAATGCCGCCGCGTCCCACGTCTCATCGTCGGTAGTCGCGCCGTATCTCACGTCCCCGTTCGTTTCTGCTCCTGTTGTGCACGTTTGTTTGGCGTCCCCATTGTTGTTTGTGTTCCTCTGTTTGTTGTGGTTGAGTATGCTACCGTCACTGTCTGCGTCCTCCCCGTCTGTTGTCTGGTGGCTGTGGCCCGCGTCAGCCGCCTGCTGGGTAGCTGTGTCACCCTCTGTGGTGGCGCCATCTGTCGTTTCGCTATGGCGTGTGCCCCTTGTTTCATCTCCGTTCTGCCTGGTGTCATCTTTTTGTTTGGGGTTTGCGTTCTTGTCCTTGTCTTGGTCATTGTTGCATTCGGGGACGTTTTTTCTTCCTTGGTCATGTATGTTGTGGGCTTGGTTTTTAGGTTGGGTGGGTTTGGTTCCACGTGGCGTCGATCCTGCGTTTTCATTGGCGTCTGGTTTCCCGCGCTCTACTATTTGGCGGGAACCGGTGGCGTCGGTCGCCATCTTGTCTTTTCTGTCAGCGGCGGTTGCTATGGAGGCCCGCCTCCTGGGTTTTACCGCCTGTATCGTTGGCAGCGTCCTCTCTGTTCTGTATCTTTCTGTGGTGCTTCATAAGTTGTATGGTAGTGACCGAGTTCTTGCGTGTAATTTGGTCGCGATGCTAGTTATGTCGTGTGGGGTGAGGGTTCTTGCTCCCTTGTTTTCCTCGTGATTTGTTCTATCCCACGCCATTTTTTGTTTGCCTTGGCTTCGTCCGTAGTTTACTGGCTCCTCCGCATCGGCTGCTTCCTTTGAGGAGCCAGTGTCTAAAAACCCTGTGGTTGCTGTTGTGTGGGTGTGACTGTGTTCGCTGCATTCTCCTGGGCTTGCTGTGGTGGCTTCCTCTCCAGGAAACGTTTTTTATTGAGACAGTTCATTTCCTTGTGACCGTTTGCCCGCCTGTATTTATTAGCGCACCATGCACAGACATGCGCCTTCCTGTCTGGCATGTCGCCGTGTGATGCTGGGAACGTGCACTCGGTTCCCCAGTTCCATATGTTGCACGGTTTTCCATCCACTTCCCGGTTAAAGTCGTTTCTATATTCATATTGGGTTGTTGTTGTCTGGGGTTGTGGGTTGCTGCTAACCGCTGACTGGCGATGGTTACAGTGGTGGTTGCATGTTCTGTCTGCTCCGAGCCTTGAGCCTACTGCGATGGCGTCTCGTTGCATGTCTTTTATGGCGTAGCTGTCCGTCCAGACGTGCGGTATCCGCCCGTCTTCGATCATAGAGAACACAAGCTCCGACCAGCTTCGACATGTGTCCCACTCCCACGTTGTGGCCATGTTAGCTAGCTGGTGTATGTGACTAGCTATCGGCTGTCTCCAGCTGTTCGGTGTGGTTATTTCACTTGCCATTCTGGAGAGCGCTGGTATGTATTCAGCCCATGTCGCCTCGCCCAGTCCTACTTTCTCTTTCTTTTCGCCTCTGATCACGTAAGTATGGGGGAGCAAGCTGACTTTACCTCTCTTTTTGCCGATCGCTGTCCCCGTGGCTGCTAGCAGTTCATTGATCGCTTCGGTCCTCTCGTCGTTACTTTGGTCGTTCTGCTGCATGTGTTGTTGGCCTGCGGTGTAGTTGTTGGTGGCTTGGTCGTTGTTGAACGGCTGGGTGAACTGCATCACGGGGAAGGGTTGCCTACTTGTTGCGTCGGTATACATCTGGATCGTGTTCGCCGTCGGCTGCGTCATGCTCATGTGGGTCGTTCCCATTGGCGCGCTCAGTGGTCTGGCCGTTGTGGCTGTGGCGGCCACGCTGGCTGTGTTCCCGCCAAAACTTTCGCGGGGCGTGGGGACGCTACCTAACTGGGTCACGCCGTCTGCACGCCTCCCGGTCTCTGCCCTTGTTTCCAACGCTTCCATCCGAGTCATGAGATCGTCCTTTAGATCCCTTATCTGTGCGGACATGACGTTTTGGATTGCTTGTAGCATCGTGTCTTCTATTGGGGGGTCTATCTCTATGTTTTGTCCGTCAACGACTTCCTCCGTGCTCTGCCTTCGCTTGGCGCCGCGAGTCGGTGTGATCAATGTCGGTTGACGCACTGCGGTGTTCATGTTTGCGGCTCCTCATAGACTTGCGTCATGAGTCCAGAACCCCCATTGTTTTGGTTCTTCGATGAGTTCAGCCGTTGCGCAATGACACGTAGCAGTTTGACTGCCATTTGTGGTGTGGGCTTGCGAATCGTGTGTCCTATTGAACGTTTACCGTTTCGTAATTGCGTTCGTTACGATTTAGAGGGCGTCGCCTTAAGTGGTCGTCTGCAGAGAGTAAAGCTGTACACAGGCCGTGGGATTTCTTTTTGCGGAGGGGGGCGGGGGGGAGAGGTGACAAACTGGATTGAGCGAGAATAAAGTACGGTCGCTGGAGTGGAGCGAGCAGCTCTGTAGTACCGGTTCGGTCGCACGATTAGGCGAGGTCCATTATAGGAGGTGTGGCGTGTGGGTTGAAGGGGAGAGTGTAAGGTTAGATGAAAAATCGTGAGAAGGGAGAGCAGGGCGGTGCCCATCGTGGGGGGTCCCGGGTTCGAACCCGAATTGGTGGGGGTGGAGGAGGCTTGCGCCTGGTAGCCCAGTGTCGCCATCTCATCCCCGCCCGTGAATTACCCATGTTAAATTTAACATGTACAATTATTGGGGTAGCAAGGTATTAGTATCTAAGTGTATGTCTATCTATGTATGAAATGTATGTATAAATATATATCTTAACTTGTATATTATGCATGTCATAGTTTAGGGTGCCATATGACCTATTTAATAAGAATCCACTTTTCACTTGCCAATACTAAGACGATTTTGTCATTTATGTACCAATATACATATATCAGGAATGAATAAAGTATCGTCACAGAGGGTTCTTAGCATATAACAGCTATGTAAATATATATATACATACAGATGACAGACAACCAATTATTGTGCATTAGATAGTGCAGTAATGCCATGTATGTGTGTGGTGCATATGTGTGCCAGAGTGTGTGTGTACATGTGTGCATGCATCTGAATATGCATGTGCTTGTGGGTGTGTGTGTGCATTTATATGTGTGAGTGTGTGTGTTTGTGCATGCATGTGCACATGTGTGCACATGTGTGCACATGTCAATGTGCATGTGGTAGTTTGTGTGTGCATGCATGTATACATTAGTGTGTATGTGCACATGTATATAGACATGGGTATGTGTGAAAGTGCATGTGTTAGTGTGTGGGTATTTATGTGTACATGTGTATGCATGTGAGTGTACATATATATTAGTGTGTGTGTGCATGCATGTGTGCATACTCTCGATCATTGTGCGGGTACAATATTTGGGTGTCTCGACCAGAAAAGTGTTGGGTGGCACTATAATTGAAAACAGAACGAGACAGTAGTATAAAGTGGCAATTTTAATTCTTTCTACCTAAGCTTGTTACATTACTCTTTCATGATGAGATGACCTTAGATATTTCAAGGATTACAGGCACTTAACCCTATCGATACATCATATTAGTTGGGTGGGTGGGACAGCAAATCTGAGGGGCAGAAGTACGTCCTCTCGGTTTGAAAAGTCTGGTCGAAGTGAATATCTCCAGTGCCACGTCATCGGCTTTGCCTGGAAATCACTATAGGTGGCGTGTCAAAAAATCGAGCGGCAATTTTAGTTTCTAAAAGTGAATATAGATGTCGCCACCAGTCTGATTTTAATCTAACTGCGTAGTTCAAGAAGTATCATGTAGATGGCGCGTCGAATCAGCGGACAAAGTTATTGTTCCTAAGGAATAGAATATTAAGTCGGCGACCACCCCGCCATGGTGCCCTAATCTACTGAGATTCACAGTCTCGTTCATTCAATTACCCATGTTGCGCACATAATGGACAATTGAAAACAGAACGAGACAGTAGTATAAAGTGGCAATTTTAATTCTTTCTATCTTAGCTTGTTACATTACTCTTTCATGATGAGATGACCTTAGATATTTCAAGGATTACAGGCACTTAACCAAAAAATAGAGCAAGTGTCCTGGGAGCCGATGAAACCGACTGCCTTGGTACATAATCATGCACCGCGTCAGTGGTCCAATGACCCAAGTGTTTGATGTTGCTGATTGATGATCGTTGCAGAGCACAGGCTTGTGCACCACCTCGTCTCAGACTATGCAGTGTCATTGCCGCTGAGGCCGGATGACCTGCCACAGACAGGGCCAGTCGTATGGTGTCAGGCAATGCGGTTGCACGTAGAGGTGATCCGTTGGTAGTCAGGAAGGCAGGGCCATCGGGGTGAAGTGGTGTCCTGGACACATAATCCTTCCACGCTTGACATGGACAGTAGGGTGATCCAGTTATCCCCGGAACGAGAAATGTCTCTTGGAGACGATGAGTTGTATTGTTTTTGATTACCGGACTCGGACATTGATGCCCACTGCGGTTAGCCTCAAATCCTTGGCCCGAAGATAGTGGCCAGGGTCAGAGCTGCCAAATTTAGGAAAGGTTAGTCTGTCGGAGAAGTGTGCGATGATAGTAGCTAGCACCAGTAGTATTCCCTTGCCTGGGCTGCCTTATTCCCCCAGGTCCCAATCGCCATCCCCGCCTTAATGGCATCAAGAAGCCGCTGATGGTGATGTTGTGAGTAACCTGGGGAGAGAAGGCAACAAATTTAAATATCGATCCCAGCTTACAGGTTAGGGGTCAAAGCATTGTCATGTGTCACAATCACCGATTCCAGGCCGGCCTCAGCAATAAGTCTCTGGCTAGACTCCTTGCACGCAAGTCGAAACACCTACGACTTAGAGCATCAGGAGAATCATGTCCTTTCCTGGTTTGTGTCGGACAAGAATGTTGGTACTCCTTCGTGCGGCAAACAGCCAGATCTCCCGGGTAAAGGCACAGATGACAGGGTTGCAACCTGCCCCGGAACTGAGCACTTGCTGTGAGGTTGCATTGTCTGTGTTTATTGCGATGGTGTAATTGTGCGCTTGATGTGGAGAGAGATGTTTGAGGGCGACAACCAGATTTATCGCCTCGAGCTGTGGTTTTTTGAGATGGTCTCCAGACAAATTCAGCTTTCGTGTAGGATGTCGCTATACTCGTGACTCTAGAGTGGCTATGTATACTTAAGCCTGTGTCACTTGTTCTGCGAGTACATCAACAGTGTACGGGGAGCCGTTTCCATGCAGGGTCATTAGAAATTTGTATGTGATTCTTATCACGCATTGTAGGCCTTTTCGTCGCAGATTGTGATTTGTTAGCTTCTGACATGGTCTGCAAACAAATTTGTGTAGGAAGTTGCCATACTCGTGACTTCAGTGTGGCTATGTATACTTAAGCCTGGGTCACTTGTTCTACGAGTGCATCAACAGCGTACGGGGACCGGTTATTTCAATGCAATGTCATTATAATGTGGGTTGTCAGCTTTTGTCTATCAAGCAATGCCCAAGTGCGCCATGATGATAAGGCTCGGCACCCTATTAAGCTTATGAGATAAAAGAATGCAGAGCCCTTGGTGAATTGACATCTTAGAATGTGATTGAAGAATGCTTTGCGGTTTCATGTCATTACTCAAATCATATGCACTGCCCGACCTCCAGGTCGTGGTGATGTCAGCACTCCCTGAGACTTTGCGTCTGCGACAATGTCTAGACGGTCGCCACCACAGCAGCCAGACAAGATCTGGGTGTAGTTTGCATGCACTCTGTGTACTGATAACTTTTGTCTGGCCAAGTGCGAGATCTGGGTCAGCATCTGGTTCATGGCGCTTATGTACAGGTCAGTGTAATTAACAGGGTGGTGGGTGAAAAAAGGTCTCTGGAATATGTATGGTGCAATAGTTGTTACATTGTTGCATTGTGGAAATCGACATGGTTGTTATTTTCCGATTACCTTCGTTTTTTTACCCAAGTTTAATGTGGGTCACCATTCCAATACAATCAAAGCTGTCGGTTGCATGTGAGGTTCGCTGATGTCAGCATTGAGAATTATAATGTAGAGTGTTAGCTTTTGTTACCTGACTTAGTGTATTTTTGGTTCTTGATGTTGGTCACCATTTCTGTAATGTCAGCACTGGCGGTTGTATATGCAGTTTCCGTCAAGCATGCTGTCATGGCCGTCTCGCCATGGCGTGATGTCAGGACTCTGGCGGTGCGGGGTAGCGGACCTCGATTTTTTCGTTCCGCATTTTTGTGCGGTTCGTCGATACATGCATTAATACCAGGTTTGATATCATCAATGAGGTTTTTTACTGCAGCCAGAGCCACGGTTAATCCTACATCAGCAGGCTTCTTTATCGCGTCGATTTGGCGACCGCCTGCGTAGCGATCCGTCGAGCATGCTGTCATGGCCGCCTCCATGTGTCATGACGTCAGCACTCCAGCGGCGAAGCGCAACGGAGCCGGATTTCCGTCACTCTGCGTTTTCCTGCAGTTCATGAATATATGCATTAATGCCAAGGTTGACCTCAGCGATGTGGTTCTTTATTGTAGCCAGAGCCACGATTAATCCTACGTCCACAGGGTTCTTTATCGCGTCCACTTTTTGGTGATAGTAGGTTTCAGCCGATTGTACCGTGGAGGAGCGATGGTTTGTGGGTTTAAACAATCGCCTTCGTAGCGATCCGTCGAGCATGCTGTCATGGCCGCCTCCAAGTGGCATGATATTAGCACGCCACTGACTTCGACCTCATGTTCTTGTTTTCTTTCAACTTCCATGCTCGCTCCAGTTATAGTCCAAATCTGGGCGGCAGAAGTACGTCCTCTCGGTTTGAAAAGTCTGGTCGAAGTGAATATCTCCAGTGTCACGTCATCGGCTTTGCCTGGAAATCACTATAGGTGGTGTGTCAATCGGCGGCCATTTTAGTTCTAAAAGTGAATATAGATGTCGCCACCAGTCTGATTTTAATCTAACTGCGTAGTTCAAGAAGTATCATGTAGATGGCGCGTCGATCAGCGGCCAAAGTTATTAGTTCTAAGAATAGAATATAGTCGGCGCCATGGTGCCCTAATCTACTGAGATTCACAGTCTCGTTCATTCAATTACCCATGTTGCGCACATCATGGACAATGTTAATGTACTCAAATGGGCTGTAAATTATTCATAATTATTATGATCAAATATCACAAGTCATAAGTCTTGGTGGGATATCAAATCATGGGGCTGGCAGCCTGTTCTGCCAGAACAATCACGTCACCATGAGTGCCCACTGTCAGAAGTCGGTACCCATCCTGATATGACCTTAGATGTTGCCAGGATGTAGAACGTCTAAAACAACCCGCCAACCTATCTCAACCCACTTCTACCTAACTATGTTGCACATATTGTGTGTTTATGCTGCTAGCCCGACACAGATTAAAAAAAGGAATTTAAGAATCTGAGGTGGGTGATTTTTCAGGCACGAGCAGTGATGATCACCAATGAATAATAGAAATGTTGGCCTCATCAATAAATACATTTCCAAACAATGCAATGTACAAATATAATTCAGAACTTACCAGTGCATCAATTTCTAAATGGACAACCATGGTGACAACACTACAGGTCACAGTATTACATGTAGCAATCTGCCAATGACGCTGAAGGACTTGGTTGTTGTCAAACACAACAATGCTGTCACCATTAGTGTCCTCCATATCGGTGTTTGTTTTATCACAGTTTGTTTCCAATGCTCTCCTGATTCTATGATATCCTCCATGGGGTGCTTGTCCAGTTAACAACTCTACAGCACTCCTGCTTCTACTCAAGGCATAACAAATAAGGATCTCACGGAAATGAAGTGGGAGGATGGCTACAGTGGTTGTTAGTGCCATACACAGCTCTTTAGCTTTACAAAGCTTATAGTCACTGTATGCAGAATATTCACACAACCCTTCCAACAACTTTAATAAAACCAGGTTCTCTGGGTTAACATGTTCCATGGACTGGCTTAGAGTGGTGAATGCATGCCCATCTGGACACTTGGTTAATTCTAGGGTATCTGTTCTTATCTGCTCACGTTCAGCACAGGTTAATTCAAATGCCAACTTGGCACGCAGCTTTGGTGACATGGACAGGACAGCCTGACAACAATTAGCCATTAAGACATATACACCGCCCTCATCTTCCTCCACATCGTGCCTATCATTTTCCAAATGAATGCCATCAGGAATTTGAGTCCCCCACTGTTATTCACAGCATGTCACCATTGTTATTTCCGGCCGCCATGGCCATTATTCCTGGCACCAACTACAATGATTGTCTCCACTCACAAATAACAATCAATATCATTCACGGAACCATGATGAAATTATACACACCAATATTTTATGCATAATTTGTTTGGTGCTGAATTGCCAACAAAAGCCATATATATTTATATATAAGACTTCCCTACGAATGACAAAGAGACCAGCAGATTGGGTTGGATCGTTTATTCGACTCCGGGCTGAGCGATAAATGCCCTACCTAATTTCATAAGCAAAAAACAGGAGGCAAGTGACGATTTGAACCGCCTCGAGAGCAACAGCCGGGGCCAAAGGACGAGGCCAGGGCCGGACGACGGCGATTGGCTAATATTTAACTCGAGCCAAATCGAATAAATAAATAATATAATTCTCCGAGCGCTTATATGTATATAATAGATTATATATAATATAGGACTTCCCAACGAATGACAAAGAGACCAGCAGATTGGGTTGAATCATTTATACGACTCCGGGCTGAGCGATAAATGCCAAAGGAAGCCGAAGGATACCACCCAAACCAATCAAGCTGTCTCAGAGCACAAGGTGGCTGTGACCCTCCTGTCATCCATAATCCGGACAGATAAGGGGGTTTTTAGATATGCGTAGACTGTCTCAGAGGCCCAATCCCCATGCACTTTGATCTCTTTCACAGTGGCCCACATAAGGATAAGAAGGTGCAGCCACCCCGACGCAAGGAATGTGAAGATAAATCCTCCACATCCATACCGGCCCTCGAAGCAAAAGTCTTTAGCGTTTGTTGGTAAATTGCATAAGTCATAGGTGTCGAACCCCCCTCCCCATCAGGCAGCCTGAATGCTTCCTCTAAGGGTCCAGCGGGAAGCTGAGTGAAATGCTGTTCGACCCAATGCACAGCGCACATCCCCGGGTCCGGACAGCGAGCAACGGGGACCTCCAGTACTCTCTCAGCATACTGGATGGTCTTACTTTTCCTAATAGTTATGACCATACCCCAGTCAAAGATTTTAAAATCCCGCCTCTGAAGAGTCGAGTCTGACAGGGTCACTTGAGCCTTCCTCAGAAGGGCTCTAAAGGAAACCAGAATTGCCGCTCTCCAAGCTGTATGGCCCGGGGAGGAGCACAGCATAGCAAATATCCTTCTCATCATTGATGGCAGCAGGGGTCTAGCCCGGTGTGGGGCATCCCCCTTGACCCGCTTAATCCCTCTAAGGGTTGAGGATATAATAAAACTGTTACAGTCAATTGACCTATCGCCATTCTGTTTTAGAAAATAATTTAAACCACTCAGGTAATTCTTGATTGAGCCACACTTCATAGTGTGGGCGAGCCAAGTTGCGTAAAAGGCGACCTGCTCATCTGAACATGGAGCAGGAGCGCGATCAGAACTGAAGGTGTCTACAAAGTCCAGGTATCTCTTCACTTGAACACCCCTTGATGTTAGCGAATTCGGCACGTAGAAATGGTCCTGATAACCCTTTTGCTCACTTCTCAGCTGAGCTATCTCTGTAAGAAAGTAGAGTGCAACACAGTTTAGCCCTACAGCAAAGCACGCCCTTAGGGTCAGCGTTCAAAATTCTCGTGTTACTAGCACTGTCGTCAAGGCGGCTTAGAGAGTCACAGATGACATTATCCCCACTACAAATATAAACAGAGTTAAACTCAAAATTCCTCTCAATGGCCATCCAAAACAACCTCCTGAGATAGTACATGATTCCCGTCGATCTAGATCTGCCTGTGCTCAGAGCGGCCCGCACGACAGCACTATCCATAACCATAACAACAGTTGCATCCGACCATTTATGCGACCACCTCTCACAGGCTGCGTATACCGCCGCCATCTCCTGAATGTTTATATGAGCTGAAGCAACGTGGCCCTCAGGGCTCGAGTGGTGGTGACCAAAACATAGCCCGCCAACAATCTATCATCAGCTTCGACAAAGGAGCCGACTAACCAGTCGTTACCATGGAGAGCGGCGAGGCCCCATCCCGATGCATCACTGTAAGAAGAGATCAGGGGGGCAAACTGGCCAAGGATCTTGGCCTTATCGTTAAAGTGGCCAGAGAATGTGATCCACCATTCCAGGTCTTCACGGACGCCCTTGGTCAGCCTAACCCTATGGTGGCCCTCCCTGAGTTTTGTGGACATATCAAATATCCTTGTAGTAAAGGTTTGCCTGCCCCTGATCACCTTTGCACAGTGGGCTAGGATTCCACCGACCTGTTCCAGCTCCTTCTTCGAAGCTTTCCTCCGATCACTCATTGTCTCGAGTATCCGTCTCATCTTGTCTAATTTATCTATCGGGAGGGTGATTTCTAATTTGTCGGAATCAATTATCATCCCTAGGAAACGCAGTAGCTCCCTCCCTCAGAGCACATCTGACAATGAAATCTGAAATTTTGGAAAATATATATGGACTGGAGGATAGGCCCATGCTGAGTCTGTTGTCTAGGTAATAGGCTCCATCATCAGCAAGCGCCCTAGCAATGGCAAGACCCTGACGAGGGCGGTCACATGGGTGGATGGAGACAGCTCTGTAAGTGTCTTTAATGTCTATTGTAGATAGAAAATCTCCTTTCTCCATGCAGTCTGTGACAGTATCGATGGTTTTGTAGCTAAAAGTAGTGGCTATGCCTCGTGTGAACTGGTTTACAGAGTTGCCCTTTGGTTTACTACAATCAACGACGGTTCTACCGCCGCCATCGTCCTTCGATGCCTACCCTGGATATGTTCCCAGCAGCCAGCTCTCCCTGAAACTTCTCATAAATGATATCATGCTCCCACTTGTTCCTAGCCTTCCTCTCCCTGGTGTTATAGGTTATATCACAATCCTCATTCATAACCCTGAAGCCATAGACAGCTCCTAACAATAGAAAAATAGCATCAGGATCATTATCTCCTCTAAAGAACAGCTCCACTACAAATCTACAAGGCTTAGGCTGGGAGAGGTTCCCTGCAATAAAGTGGGTACAATCACAATTGCCATGAAAACATGATTCATATACTTTAAAATTGAACTTATCCCCACCTATCGACTCGGATAAAGATACAATTATGTGATCTCCCACATCAAAAATGTGCAATCGGCCCTCACCATCCTTTATATCAACAGTACCCCAAATGCTACATGTCTCAACGCCTCCCTCCTGCACATTGGAAGAAACACTCAGATTAGCATTGGTATCAGTGTGCACAGAATGTTTGCCGTTCCTCTCAACATGAATGTCCAGGCCACCACCGTCTCCATTGTCAGTCATGTCACCCATGTTCCCACCAAAGTCCACAAGTGTCTCTCCGTCATGAACTGTGTTGCTGCTCTCAGCCATAATGTCGGTTGGTGTATCACTGTCATTCCGTGTGTTGCTGCTCCTGCTCATGCTGTGAACAAGGCCCCGGCTAGTCACGGGGGCCGAGTACTCCCTATTGTTGCTAGCCACAAGCTGGCTAGCACCCACTTCAGCAACCTCCCTGTTGACAGTCTCCCTGTCAACCAAGTCCCTGTCCAACACACCTGCCTTGGGCCACTGAGTCAGCTGGGCACTAGTTTGCCCACTGACCCACTTACCTGCATGATATGCGAATAAGGGTTCATGCTCCGCTACCACAGAACTTGCCTCGAACCGGTCGGTGAGATCTTCATGTCCCAGTCACTCTTTGCACTTGTAGCGATTGTGGCCCTTCCCACCACACTTAGAGCAGGTGTGTTTAAAGCGACACAAGTCCTCTGTGCGGTCGTATCTGCCATCAGAGTTCCAGGCGTAGCGGGAGCAATTCCCAGGTCCGGGTGGCGCCTTCCTTCCTGATGTCGCTGAACCGTTGCTCGTCTTCTTCTGCCTGCGGTTTTGGTTGCTGTAATGGGACATGCTCTCACTCTGGTACTTGGACGAGAAGGCAGCAAATCCAATTGTCTCCGCTAGCTTCCGTATCTCCAAATCGTACTCGACATGTGCAATGTCTTTATAATGGTCGTTCCTCGCACAATTTGTGATAAACTTTAGATGCTGCAAGAAAGCTTTGTAGTCTTGTACGGACAGGTCCACTATTGTGAGGCACCAGGAAGCACTAGCATTAATTAGCTCATAGGCATTGAGCTTCCTAATATCCTTTCCCCCCAGAGTATGTTTTTTCAGAGCCCACTTACTCCGTCTATGTTGGGAAGCACTGCTGTCGCTCCGCGAGCGTGTTGTTCGTCGTCCTCATCCGGCTTCCCTGGATCTTCTCCGTGACCGGCCGTAGGAAGAGTGGCCTTCGTCTTCTCTATCCTTTGTCTTCCACTCTGGCTGTGCCTCCTCGGGAATCACGTGAATGTCAGTTCTGTGGGTGGACTTCTCCGTCATGTCGTCCTCTTTTTCTGGCTCATCCCTAGTCCGTGGACGACCGGACCTCCTTCTGTCCCTCTCTGCCTGCAAGTCACTCAAACGGTCATGGAGGTCCTGTAGCCGTAACTCTGCCTCAATTTTTGCGATCGCCGCTCTTGCTTCATCCTCCTTTTCCTCTATCGATAACTCCGCCATTGCAGTCGTCATCTGGGCCGAGTTGTCTTTAGATTTAATCGAGGCCATACTTCTTGTGCGGACCGTCGTCCATTCCTGGTGGTCACAGCAAGTCGCAGCGTCGTCCTTCTTGTGGTTGAAACCGCAGTCACTACAGTATGGCAGCGGCATAGGTCGTCCGTTGGCCCGATCTCAGTACGGATCAGGATTTGAAAAAGGAGCAAAATTATTGTGTCTCGGTCGTCCGCTGGCCCTGTGTATATGTACACAAGTCGTCCGTTGGCCCGATCTGCTGGGGTAGGCCAAAATCGATCGAAAAGTCGTAGTCATCCAAGGTTAACGGTTAAGCCTACTCCAAGTTAAATTCGAGCGGCAGCATAATAATAATCGAGTGTTAAATTCGCAAAAGTTGTCCACTGCCCGATAATATGTTTAATCGGCAGTAATCGACAGTAATCGACCGTAAGGCAGTGACGTCGTCCTGAGGCCGTCTATAGCAGCTGATCGAGTCAGGTGCGATCGGCCTTGTTATTGATGGTGATCGTCGATAATGCAATCAATGCTGAAGTCTCCGATAACGATATCAATATGCAATTAATCTATGAAACCTTGAACCGACCGATATAGTCGTCACTTGGCCATGAATTTAAGCAGGTTCAGAAGGATCGATTGGTGTTTGACCAAATACCAAGCGTTTTCAATGGCGATCAGTATAGGTTGAACATCGACAACATGGAATTATTTTGTATCAGTCGTCCGCTGTCCCTTGAAACTTAAAATAAGGTTTAATTATGTGCACGATACCATTCAGGTATGATCGTCCTTGTTATTGCTGATCAGAGACACAGGTAATATCAGCTGAAGTCGTCCGTTGGCCCCAGGTAAAATAACAGGTAGCACAGGTAAACAAAGGCACCACAGGTAACAGGTAGACTGTGGTCCTTCCAAAGCAAAAAAACAGGAGGCAAGTGACGATTTGAACCGCCTCGAGAGCAACCGCCGGGGCCAAAGGACGAGGCCGGGGCCGGACGAAGGCGATTGGCCAATATTTAACTCGAGCCAAATCGAATAAATAAATAATATAATTCTCCGAGCGCTTATATGTATATAATAGAATATATATAATATACAAAATATGTACAACATATGTGTTCAGATGAATACAATATTTGCCCACCCCGAAAGAAAGAAAAAGAAATATATATATATATAAATTGATTTACAACAAAATATATGTAGATGATATAAAACCCTCCCGACAGGACCTCCGACAACAGCAGGTGGAAGTATGTGAGTGTGTGTGTCACAGGCCAACATCCCAGCATATACCCCTGTGGTCGACCGGAGGTTCCCCCATTGTTTGGAGATTAGGGCTAAGCTTACAGTACACACTAATAGCCTGGACAGTTCTTGTGTACAATCATGCAATGTATGAAATTGTCCGTGATATTCATCACTAATTTGCCAAATAGTTCCCCAACTAAATCGGCTATATGTATTCAGATATATTTTTTCGCTTTCTAGTGATGTATTCCATTATGGAAACCTCCTGAAACTTAGTGTGCCACAACCAGATTTGTAAACTTGCACATTAATCCTATATAAAATTTGACCTTGGTTATTGTACTGGGGGTCGAATGAGGTAGTATAGCCAGCGTAGATGGAACGGAGTAAGATTTCCAACCTGATGTTAATTACTTATCTCACAACATGCAATATGGCATGCATGGTGCGGCATGCTAGATGCCTCTTGAGCATCTCAGTACATGGAATATGGCATATACGGTGCGACCTGCTAGGTGTTAACCATTTATCTCATTATGTGCAATATGCTATGGAATGGTGCGGTATGCTACCTGTTAATTAATTACCTCACTACATGCAATATGGCATGAATGTGTTTATTGCTTAGCTCATTATGTCCAACATGATGTGCACGGTCCGGCACTATAGATGCTAATTAATTATCTCACTCCATGCAATATGGCATGCATGGTGCGCCATGATATATGCTAATTAATTAGCTCACTCCATGCAATATGGAATTCATGGTGCACCATGATATATGCTAATTAATTAGCTCACTCCATGCAATATGGCAGTCATGGTGCGCCATGATAGATGCTAATTAATTAGCTCACTACAGGAATAGAGCCTGCATGGAACAGCAACTGGAACTATATGATTGTGAGTTTTACAATTCATGAGTGTCTATTGACACAAAATGAATTGTATGCTTTTGCATGGAAAAGCAATGGTTTGAATTTCTTTTAACTGTTCTCACCGTGAATATGGCCTATGCTGCCGACACAGCCTAAACCAAACCACCAATCAATAATACCATGTGTTGACATTGCCTGGACGGTGCAGCATTCTAGCCATGCATTATTTGTCTCATTATGTGAAATATGGCGTGCATGGTGCGTCATAATATATGGTGTATTGCTTATCTCACTGTATCTGCCTTCTCAGTACTCAACACATTGATTCTTGTTGTGCATCCACAGGAGCCGAGGAGCGTCATTTTGTGATTACAGGTGGTGTCACACCAGTTGTGACACGACCAAACAGTTGGGTATTATTGCTATCTATGCCCAGCCATGCCATCAACTATAGCATTTGGAAAGACAAGACAAGTGCTGTGTTATGTGTGTACCGCCCAAACGAAGAGCCTCTTCTGGAAATCGGAAAACATTACAAGAATAATTCCACTAGAGGATATCTGAAAAACGTGACTTATTCTGGCCTTAACCAAACTATGTTGTTGTATGTCCGTACCCGCAACTACAGCCCATACTTCCTCAGCGCAGAGGACATGGATGGTTTAAAGGTGGAAGTGAATCTGAGCATCACAATAAAATGCAAGTAGGCCATACTACGAATATCATTGAGTTATTTTCTAAGCTTGGAGCAGCTTTTAAATAAGACCAAACAAAACTTGTTTGCAGATTCTTCTTCTTTAAGAAATATATTCCAATGTTTAAAACGTAAGCTAGACTACTAGTATTAATAATATATAATAATAATATATGACCATTTGTGTTTAATAACATAATTTAGTAGCATTGAATGTAAACCTGTTTGTGATACCCCAGTTTTCTCACCAAAAATATGTTACACCTAAGCTGACATAGTAGGGATATACATGTATGCAAATTCATAAGTTCTCACCACAACCATGCTTAACCTAACCTAACCTAGCATAGTATTTTATATACAGATGCATAAGTTCTCACCATAAACAAGTTACACATAACCTAACCTAATAGGGATATACATACATTTATAATTTCTCACCAAAGACATGTTGAACCTAACCTACCATAATAGTAATTTACACAAATTTATCATTTGTCTTCATAAACATGTTACACTAAACCTAACCTAAAATAAATATATGCACATTTATAATTACTCACCACAGACACGCTAAGCCTAACCTAACATAAATATATGCACATTTATAATTGAGGGAAAAGCGGAGAGAGCTGGAAGGCGGCAGGAGGGCGAGTGCCTGAGGGAGGCCGCCGGGCGGCCTTATAAGGGGAGGGGGACGGGCGACAGCAGGTGAGGTGTGAATGCTGCTGGCCCGGGGGAGGGTGAGAGGCGGTGAGCAGCGGGCGTCGGGTGAGGCGCGAATGCTGCGCGGCAGGGGGGCGGGGGAGGGAGCGGCGCGCGGCGGCGTCGGGTGAGGTGTCAGCGCAGCGCGACAGCCGGGGCGGGGGAGGGTCTCTCCCTTTCCTCGCTTCAAACGTAATGCTTTGCATTACGACCAATTTATCACCACAGACACGCTAAACCTAACCTAAAATAAATATATGCACATTTATAATTTCTCACCAGATACATGCTAAACCTAACGTAAAATAAATATATACTCATTTATAATGTCTCACCACAGATATGCTAAACCTAACCTAAAATAAATATATACACATTTATAATTTCTCACTACAGACATGCTAATCCTAACCTAAGATAAATATATACAAATTTATAATTTATCACCACAAACATGCTAAACCTAACCTAATAGGCATATATATATAAATTAATAATTTCTCAACACAAACATGTTGAACCTAACCTAACAGGGATATTATACAAATTTATAATTCCTCATCACAAACATGTTAAACCTAATCTAACCTAATAGAGATATTATACAAATTGATTGCTCCGTGTTCTGCTTCACAGATCTTCCTGGACCGGCGTTAACCAGTACACGTTCTAAGGAGCAGCGAAACATCTACACATTTGCTTGTAAAATCAGTGGTGCGACAGCAGCACATAACCTCACCATAACAACAACGATCGACAGCGTGACCCCACAACAACCACAGCAAGAAATGGGCATCAAGAATAACGAAAGGTAACTTAAGTGCTATGGCTAGGTCTGTAAGCTTCCTGACAAATGCACTGCACTGTCCTCTGCACAACTAGTATCATGTACGTTTGTTGGGGTCTTACATCAGGGTAACATCTAAGGTCATATCAGGATGGGTGCCGATTTGTGACAGTATGCACTCATGGAGAGCAGGCCAGTGACCCAGTTTGCCACTCAGTCGCACTATCCTAATGCCGAGCTAACCGGTCCTTGCCCTATCCTGGAAATGTAGAGCGCCATGCTAGGTGGTTACAAGTATCAATTTTGTAAGTCATTGGTTTGACTCGGCTGGGATTCAAACTCCCTAGCTTCCGCACTGGAAACCTGCACTCTTATGGCCCTGTCACATTACGATGCATCGCACAAGCACATGGGCAACAGTTAAAATCACTTTCAAACGTTGAGATGCATCAAACCTTTCGGCGTGTGGCCAACGTATGGCCAACATATGGGTAACACGCCTCCTGGCGAAAAATAATCGCATTACGCTCACGGCACGCTCGCAGAATGCTGCTGAACGTTATATACGTAATTTGATCCCCAGAACCAACCCTTATACTTTACATACGTCAAGATATGGTGGAGAAACCCAAACGTACATTAGATGTACATTAGATTACATTATCCATATGTTGTCAATACGTTGTCAATACGCGGACTGTATGTATGTTTCCACTGCCTCCATCACCACGTGACCAGTGACCCTCTGCCAAAGCAATGTTATCACGACGGCCACAGCACCCGACCAACGAGCGACTCATCAACTTCACCCACCTACCCACACCTTACCCTTCAGGGCTTATGGTTCGAATTCCACCTACTTGGGGAATTGATCTGCGCGAGGTTGCAAGGTGCTTCTGAGTGGTCCTGGGACCAACCAGAACTCTCAGACACAACATGTATGCCTACATCAGCAATGAATAAATAAATATATAACCATCTACATCCAGTCGTCTCTCCGCCTTGTGAATTAGGCCTACTATAGATAACAGATTCACCCCATACTTGTAGTAGGCCTTGACTTTTGGGTTGTTTGTAATCTTGATGGTTACAGGCTGCGGGACTGCGGCATTAGAAAATGACTTCATCACCGAGTATGTGGGGCGGCAACTCAACTTTGGTACCCTCCTGAGGCCCTTCGAGGTCCCCCCTTTCTCGCCTTGGGCCCAGTGTAGCCCCCATCATGACCAGGCCCAAGGCCACCCCCAACAACAGACGCATCATTGATGACCTGTCACACCCACCTGGCAGGAGCGTTAATGCGGGCATGCACCACGGAGACTACCTCGGCCTTCTTCTATGTATACCCTCCCTACGGTAGCCAAACTGGGCCAGAGGCTCATGCAGGAGGGCCATAGGGCCTACTCCTGGACCGTGGATATCTCCTGGTTCTACTGGCAGCTCCGGGTGGACCCCCCTGTCTGCGGCGCTATTCTGCATAATGGTCGACGACCACCTCGACATCGACATTGCGCTTCCCTTTGGTTGCAGGACCTCGGGGGCTGCCTGTGTGAGTGTCATCTCCGCGATCTCTTGGCTCATGGCATGGGAGGGCGTCTTCACACTGGTCTACGCCGACGACTTCGTCGGCTGCGAGGCCCCCTACATCCGGGCCCACCAGGCCTTCGACGCCCTCCTTGCACTGTGGTCAGACCTGGGCATCGACCTGGCCCTCGACAAGGGCTTCCCCCCAGCAGTCAAGCTAAGATGGCTGGCTTTCGAGGTGTGTTCGCAGCATATGCTGATACGGATACCCCAGGCAAGGTTTGAACAAGTGGTCGAACATTGCGGCCGCTGGCTGTCGAGGCCCTCCCTCACCATGAAGACCCTCCACATGCTGCTGGGGAAGCTCGCCGACATCAGTCTTTGCATCCCCTCGGCCCGTAAGTTCATGTGCCGCATACAGAGGAGCATCTGCTCCCTCCCCACCGGGCGTCACCGACGTGGACCCCGACCTGCGGAAGGATGTCCGTTGGTTCTACGCCTAAACCTCCAAGGGCCATGGCTTGTACCTCCTGCCAGCCCCAGTCCGGCCCACATGGACCATCGAGTGTGACTTCTGCCTCACCAGTGGGCTGCGCGTACTCCGCAGAGCGCTGCTTCTCCGAGGCATATGACGACCGCATGAGGGGCATGTACCATACCATCCACAAGCTTGAGGCCGTCAACCTCATCCTGGTGGTCAAGACCCTGAGGCCTGTGGTGTCAAGTGGCATCGAGGTCATCGTGAACACAGACAATGCGGCCTCCGCTCCCGCCCACGAGTCTGGCCGGGCCACTGACACAACCCTGGGGGCGTGTTCCTGGGAGTTCTGGCTGATCGCAGTGATGGCCTCCTTTAGCATCACTTTCAGGCACAAGCCCAGCGTCGAGATGTTGCTCACAGCTGCCCTCAGTCGAGCACACTCTTCCCCGGTGACACTGGACTATGTCCGGGAGCAATGTCGCATTAACTCGTTATTCCGAATTAGTGTTCACCACTCGCCTGACATGTTTACCCATGATCTCTGATCTGTAACCTTGGCGATGGGGCGCACACGCCCATGATGACCCTCTACCCGGCAGCGCAGGCACCGGGGACGTGGCGGAACCACTCAAGACAGGCCATGCATTATGTCGAGTTCATGCTCGACTGGGACGTCGACCACAGGAAGCCCCCTATGACGTCACACAATTCATCGCACACCTCCACTGCCTCATGCCATTGCCCTCTTCGGTGGCCAACGCCCTCTCCGCCGGACACTCCTGGCTCCGGGAGGCCGGCGGGGACCCCGCCCCCTTGGATGCCCCTTTTTCTGAGCTAGTCCAGTGGGGTGGGGAAGGCTCTTCATGGCCCCCGGTCCGGCACGCCCCCTCGATCACCCCCCCTGATGATTGGCCAGATCTACAGCTACCTCAGCGCCCAGGGACCCCGCCGGGTGGTCCCCTGGGCGGCGATCATCATTGCATTCTTTACTCTGATGCGCCAGTCAAACATCCTCTCCCCCTCCAACAGTGGGAGGGGAGGCCCCCATATGGTGTGACGCGGGGACTTCAGCCCGACCCCCAGGGGGCTCCTAGTCGCCATATCGTCGTCCAAGACGATAAAGTCACTGTTGCAGGCCGTCGCCTTCTTCGTCCCGGCCCTGCCCAGGTCCCCGCTGTGCCCGGTCCGGGCCAGGTCCTGGGTGGTGCAGCATGTCGCGGCCCGCTCCGATGCCCCGACGTTCATCTGCCACACCATGGGCCCCTTGACCCCACAGGTTCCTGACCCCGATGGTGCGGGAGGTGCTCACGGAGGCAGGGTCCTGGTGGTGTCGAGTTTCACCCTCCATGGCCTGCGGAGGGGGTGGCTCAGGCCTGCGCTTTGAGTGGCGATGACCTGGTGGCCAAAATCGCACAAGGCACCTGGGAGTCCTCGGCGGTGTTCACCTATGTCCCCTGCCTGGCCACCTCTTTTTTAAGGACTAATTTGTAGGGGTCGGCTCCGGCGGCCTCAGAGCACCTGGCGATCATGGAGGCCCCCCTCGACATCAACGCCATCGACTGACTTCCCTCATTGTACCGTCACATTTCGTAATAAACCTCAACTTATTTCTCCCACTCGGTCTCCGGCTTCTCTTATTCGAATCAGAAAATGGATCTGATAAATCGGTCCGTGTTTTGGATGAAGAGTAGCCTAAACTTCACAGGCGACGGTTGTAGAAGCAGATGGTTCTTTGTAGTAAGGGTGAAAAACAACCTTATATAAAAGCTGGCTAAAAATGTTGACATGGTGGGGAAATCAACTGAGCTGATAAACTCTTAATTTATGAAGCAAAATATATTCTTTATATATACGTCTTCATATTTTCCCGCTACACTTGAGTTGAAAAATGTAATACAAAATGTACTTTAATTGACTTTAAAACGGAAATCGACGGTGTTCTATCGGCGACATCTTGTCATTTTGCATTCTCTCCCATTTCACCAACTCTCTGGTGATATATGTAGCCATTTGATACTGGAACCAGGGATTCTACTTCCTGTTCCATACTGAAGCTATTCCCCCCCTTATTTAGACTACGTTGTCGTTCACCCCTACTTTATCTGGGCCTATCCATGTTGTAGCATCGAAAATTGTGCCGGAAACCTGATTGATGCCTTGACATTGTTAGTAGATACTTGCTATCTGGAATAACACTTTTTTTTTAAACAAATGATTAACAAAAATCAAACACTCAACATTTAGATAGTAAATTGCCGAATCATCACGGGAAATTAGAACTATTAGAATCAACTTTGTATCTCTTACATAGTTGACTTTCGGTTACCATACACCCAAAATGGATTAAGTTTGCTAATCCAATCCGTTCCTTTATTCCCTCCAGTTGCCTATTCAGCAGTGAGGCCGCTCAGACACATAACCTTACTTCCAAGTTAATTAAAGAAGTCAACATTTTGTGCAGCGTGACTTATGATTCAGGAGAGACATTCCAAAGGACAGGTGAGTGAACCATGACATGCACCTCAATATATTTTGAGTGTTCTGTTAAATAATACTCTGCATTAAATCACTAATACCTAAGGAAATTAATAAGTTCTGATAACATTGCACACAACACCCCACCCCCTGCCCCCACCAATATAGGTAGATAAATTAATTAACATAAAATAGGGTAAGAAATCGGATTTTGACTGGTTGCAATGTACAAATCACATAGTGATAACCTGTAAGCATGAAACAACAACAAACACTGCTACTAAAAACAAAATCTAAAAGGATTTGAATCAAACTGGTGTAGTAAGAGCCTACTGCCCAACGGTGAAAACAAGTGTGAACAAACTTATCCGTTAAGGGCACGGCAAATAAATTGATCAATAAAAAAACTACTAATTAGTGAATGACATGATTGTACCTATCCTATCTGTGAGTTCATTAAAACCCATGCCTATTATAATTACTTGCATTCATGATGGCCCTTGATTCCAACAGCAACATATGGCACTAAAAATAAAACCTGCAATCAACCATCTAGTAATAAATGACAGCATCATTCTTAATTGAATATTGAGAGACGTGGAATTAACTGACGCTCACAGTTGCACATAATCCGATGAAATCATGTTTGAAAACACAATCACACACATTTGTCTCAGGATATCAAAGTTATATTCTGCCTCGTCCAATGAAAGCATCACATTTTCACAACCAAACCAATTATCTAGACTTAATTTTGCACATCTGACTTTGATACTGGTGTCCTTACTAAGCATGTGTTGCTACATCGAAGGGATACGGAGTCAAATTAATGTATAAATATATCTTACTGCTACGGCCTATGGATTGATGTGAAAGCTTGCCAATATTAAATTACCATGTTTGCACTTCAAATATCTTCAGAGTTAGCCAATTAAAGAAAAAGTTATGTCAAAACCAAAGTAAGGTAGATAATAACACTCAACCTAATAATATCTATCCCCAAAAACATAATAGGAACTAAAAACAAAATACACATGAACATCAAACTATGCAACTTTAGGAAAAGAATGGTACATTACATTTTGATTCAACCAGTTCATATGCACAAGGTACTTCGCATGATTGCACTGTGAGTGTATGTGTAAGTTAACCATAACTTGGTGATTTATTACTGCAGACAAGGAATATTAATTCACTTTAATCAAACATGGCATTTCGATATGCATGCCAACATGAATTTTGCATCATTTCTCTTCGAATATCACCAAAGTTACCCTTTTAAAATAAAAGTTGCTTTCAAAGTAAATTAATGTGGATCATAATGATCAATCTAATACATTTATATAAAATACATTGCTGAAACTCAAGAACCATAGCCCTATGTAATATACAATGCAGCACCATCTGCCTACATGTAGCTAATGAATTCTTTTTTCCTTCTCAACATTTTCTATGGAAAATACATAACCTCATCAGCCACACTGCAAGGACTAGGAGGTAAGCGGCGCTATTATATAATATAGCCAGTAACAATCAATAATACTAGTAAATGATGTGTTTCTGATTTGGTGTGTTGTTCTCTCTCTAAATCTTCTATCAGTCAAATCAGATGGATGCCATATCTATTATGACCTTTACATAACAAACACTATCAAAAAAGCAAACCCCAAAATGTGGCTACTGCAAAACAGATATACTGCATGTCTCAGAATAATGGCAATTAATATATATAAAGCCATGATCCTCCCCTACTTCGACTCCGGTGATGTAATATACATGGGACGAAATACCAAACTACTAATCAAGCTACAGATACTGCAAAATAAAGCCATTAAAATATGTCTCCCAGTACACAAAATATATTCTACAATAGAACTACACAAAACATGCAATGCAACACTATTAACAAGTAGAAGGGAAATGCACCTAAAAATACGAGCACACCACTACACCAGAAAATCAGGTTACTCAGTAACCCCCCCGCAGGGACACCAGGCATATGGCGGCCCCAATACTACTGATGGAAATGAGAAACACAACAATCTATGAAAGAAGTGTACTGGCCATGGCAGCACATGCCTGGAATAAACAAAACACAAAACAACGGGCAATCCGTAACCTTGACCACTACAAACAATTCCTAAATAAAAAAACTACTTACTGACACAGCAAAATCACACCTGCCCCTGAGCTCAGTCGCTGCTTGCTGTGGACTGGCACAAAAAGCAGAAGACAGGCCAGAGACAATGGTAGATATTAAAAATAGGACAATTAGCCCTCCTAAGTACAAAGGAAATCAGGAAAGCTATCACCACATGGCACAGTCCACCTGGGTATGTGTAATGGCACAAACCAATACAGAAATGGACAGGCCACGGTCATGCATCTGATCCACCCTGAAAAGCAAATTGGCTAAGCAAACAACACAACCATCCCACCTGGTCACAGTCCTAAAGGGTCCGAGTGTGTTCTGGCACACTGGTGCACTATCTAAAGCCACTGCTTGGGTGAAAGGATTCTGTATCAAATCAAAATGTGATGGGATCCTCTCCCGCAAGCATGCATGACACCCAATTAGATGTACATAGTAGGCTAAGGTATCATACTCAGACTAGACACAACTCTGGAAAAATACAAACAAACTAACATAGGCCACTAACACCCAATATCGCAAAAGGCTGGCCTGAGCAGAAACAGGTAAACACTCTTGGGCGAGGGACCAGACCAAGATAGCACCACAGCTGTCCAGCATTGAAAACAAGCACCCTCGTGGGAGCTTATACCTTATGGGCAGAGTAAATACCTTGTCAATAAAACAAAAATTATATATATGTTTATAGAAATGAATGCTATTTGAATTGCATTATAAAATGACACAATTACAAAAAGCAATAATGCGAACTTGTTGTGATATATGCTGCCTTATTGAAGAAATAATAACATAAAACTATTCTGCACATAACTGACACATTCAGTGTTTCTGTACAACACCACCTATCTAGGACTATAGATAGCGGGGGGGAGGGAGAAGTTGCACCCCAACAAAAAACCTGACAACCCAGTATGTAACCTCACTGAAATGGCTGTAAATAGCAGTTCACAGCGTCTAGATTTTAAAAATGTAATGTGAGGAGGGGGGAGGGGCTACTACCAAGCCCCCTATTACGTCATGCCTTTGGCACTCATCCATTCCAAGAATTTATCTAGCACCCCAAACAAACAAAAACTAACTATGGCTGTGGCTATTGTGAGGATAACTGGAGGAATGCCTTTTGTTCCAGAAACAAATATATACGTTCTCTGCTATATTCCGGACTCATGCCTGGTCCCGTTTCAATAGAGTGCCGCCATCTGGTGGAATCCATCTGAATCTTTATGTGGTAACCCATATCGGTGGTGCTATCTGAGGGCGGAGTTAACAACACTTGCAGTTATGTGACTCAGAATGGGTGCCACTCTGGTTGAAGTGACCAAAGTTAGTTATAACCATCAACATTACTATGAAATGTGTACAACAAGCACAACAAACATGCAATTAACAACCCATACATGGCAAAGTATCAGAGGAGTACGATGATGTGCAGCACCGATTAACAGAGGAGTAGCGATCAGAACGATCCTAAAACTTAACTACGGTTTGGTATTAGGCTTATATAAAGATATCTTCAGTATACCGGAGTGATTGAGTCCATTTCGTTTTTAACAATGTCATGAATTTAGCCAGTGGACTAACAACTACGACACCAGAAACACTTACGTCTATGACCACCAGTCCGGACGGTAACCAGGGCTTCTTTTCACTGTATGTCAAAGATGTGTGGGCATGCGGACACTATTCCCTTGATTATGTTGTAAAATGTGTTGTCAATGTCGCAAACTTACCATGCATGCCTTATACTCCACTGCCACTACTGCATAAGCATATTCAGCGCTGAAACGATAGGGACAATCAGCCACGTTTGAACTTGTTTGAGCCCGTTTGAGCTTGCAGGAAATAGACTTTCCTCTTCTCGTTTATGCGAGAACTCAGTGTTAGCCAATTAGAGCTGTTCTTTTTTATTGCAAATGGCAGCCCCCAATAACAGCTCTGATTGGCTCAAAGTATGGAAAGGTCCCAGTCAATTAGGTCCATTTTTAGTTTTTCTAGTTTGAGTGCAGGTGGCAGAGTGACGATCTAGCTGCAACGAGGTTAACAAAGAAATACAAAAATAGCGCTTGCCTCGTGAGCAAATTATCGATGTTAGCCTCTGCCAACATACTTAATGTAACATATGATTCATAAATAACAACAATTATTTTAGAATATTTAATGCAGTTACATGTCTCTTTATGTGAAATATGGCGTGCATAATATATGGTGTATTGCTTATCTCACTGTATCTACCTTCTCAGTAGTCAACACATTGTCATTGACTCTTGTTGTGTATCCACAGGAGGTGCGACTGATGATTTCAGAGTTACAGTTCTTATCGACCCCAGAGTGACAGCACCAAACAGTTGGGTAACACTGCAATGTGGATACAGCCAACCCATCGAGAGATTTTATTGGAAAGACAAAGAGGGTGCCAAATTATTTACATACATCACGGCTCTGTCTAGCATGCAAACCGGAGTCAATTACAAGGATAACACCACTAGAGGATATCTGAAAGAGCTGGTGGCTTCTAATCTTACCGCAAGTGTGATGTTGTATGTCCGTACCTGCAACTACAGCCCATACTTGTACGTCGTAAAGAGCCTGGCTGGTCATGAAGTGACAACGAATGTGAACATCATAGTAAGATGCAAGTAGGCCATTCTATGAATATCATTGAGTTATTTTCTAAGCTTGGAGCAGCTTTTAAAAAAGACCAAACAAAACTTGTTTGCAGATCATTCAACTTTAAGAAATATATTCCAATGTTTAAAAACTAAGCTAGAATATTAGTGTTAATAATATATAATAATATATGACCATTTGTGTCTTTAATAACATAATTTAGTAGCATTGTAGGCAAACCTGTTTGTGATAACCCAGTTTTCTCACCAAAAATATGTTACACCTAACCTGGCATAGTAGGGATAAACATGTATGCAAATTCATAAGTTCTCACCACAACCATGCTTAACCTAACCTAATCTAGCATAGTATTTTATATACAGATGCTTAAGTTCTCACCATAAACAAGTTACACAGAACCTAACCTAATAGGGATATACATACATTTGTAATTTCTCACCAAAGACATGTTGAACCTAACCTACCATAATAGTAATTTACACAAATTTATCATTTGTCTTCATAAAAATGTTAATCTAAACCTAACCTAAAATAAATATATGCGCATTTATAATTTCTCACCACAGACATGCTAAACCTAACCTAAAATCCATATATACACATTCATAATTTCTCACCACAGACATGCTAAACCTAACCTAAAATAAATATATACACATATATAATTTCTCACCACAGACATGCTAAACCTAACCTAAAATAAATATATACACATTTATAATTTCTCACCACAGACATGCTAAACCTAACCTAAAATAAATATATACACATTTATAATTTCTCACCACAGACATGCTAAGCCTAACGTAAAATAAATATATACAAATTTATAATTTATCTCCACAAACATGCTAAACCTAGCCTAAAATAAATATACACACATTTATAATTTCTCACCACAGACACGCTAAGCCTAGCCTAAAATAAATATATACACATTTATATTTTATCACCACAATCATGCTAAGCCTAACCTAATAGGCATATATATATAAATTAATAATTTCTCACCACAAACATGTTGAACCTAACCTAATAGGGATATCATACAAATTGATAATTCCTCATCACAAACATGTTAAACCTAATCTAACCTAATAGAGATATTATACAAATTGATTGCTCCGTGTTCTGCTTCACAGATCGTCCTGCACCGGAATTGACCTATAGTCCTTCTGAGACGCTGCGATACGTCTACACATTTGTTTGTAAAATCAGTGGTGCGACAGTAGGACATACACTCAACCTAACAATATCGATGGACGGCAAGACCCCACAACAACCAGAGCAAGAAATGGGCATCGAGAATAACAAAAGGTAACTTAAGTGCTATGGCTAGGTCTGTAAGCTTCCTGACAAATGCAATCCACTGTCCACTGCACAGCTAGTATCATGTACGTTTGTTGGGGTCTTACATCAGGGTAACATCTAAGGTCATATCAGGATGGGTGCCGATTTATGACAGTACACACTCATGGAGAGCAGGCCAGTGACCCAGTTTGCCACTCAGTTGCACAATCCTAATGCCAAGCTAACCGGTCCTTGCCCTATCCTGGAAATGTAGAGCGCCATGCTAGGTGGTTACAAGTATCAATTTTGTAGGTCATTGGTTTGACTCGGCTGGGATTCAAACTCCCTACCTTCCGCACTGGAAACCTGCACTCTTATGGCCCTATCACATTACGACGCATCACGCGAGCACATGGGCAACAGCTAAAATCACTTTCAAACGTTGAGATGCATCAAACCTTTCGGCGTGTGGCCAACGTATGACCAACATATGGCTAACATGCCTCCTGGCGAAAAATGATCGCATTACGCATTACGCTCGCAGAATGCCGCTGAACATTATATACGTAATTTGATCCCCAGAACTACCCCCTATGCTATACATACGACAAGGCATGGTGGAGAAACCCAAGCATACATTAGATGTACATTAGATTACATTATCCATATGTTGTCAATACATTGTCAATACGCGGACTGTATGTTTCTACTGGCTCGCCATCTGACTGACATAGGTAAACGTATTGCAACGTAGTGAACAACGTCTGTCTAACATACGTCTAATATGCACTGACGTATGCCTAATGTATGCATAACGTACGGCCGACGTAAAAGCCACACGTTGTCAAACGACAAAAGTTTTGTTCACGACCCCTTAACAAACTAAGCCGTACATCAACGTACATCAATTTTGTAAGTCATTGGTTTGACTCGGCTGGGATTCAAACTCCCTACCTTCCGCACTGGAAACCTGCACTCCTATGGCCCTGTCACATTACGACGCATCGCACAAGCGTGTGGCCAACAGCTAAAATCACTTTCAAATGTTGAGATGCATCAAACCAATCGATGTGTGGCCAACGTATGGCCAACATATGGCTAACATGCCTCCTGGCAAAAAATGATCGCATTACGCTCACGGCACGCTCGCACGTAATTTGATCCCCAGAACTACCCCTTATACTTTACATATGTCAAGACATGGTGGAGAAACGCAAAACGTACATTAGATGTACATTAGATTACGTTATCCATATGTTGTCAATACGTTGTCAATACGTTGTCAATACGCGGACTGTATTTTTCCACTGGCTCGCCATCCGACTGACATAGGTAAGCGTGGTGCACCCTAGTGAACAACGTTTGTCTAACGTATGTCTAATGTACACTGACGTAAGCCTAATGTATACATAATGTACGGCCAACGTAAAAGCCACACGTTGTCGAACGTCAAACATTTTGTTCACCACCCATTAACAAGCTAAGCCGTACATCAACGTACATCAATGTACGTTGACGTACATCGACGTACATCAATGCATACATATCGAACATGTAACGTTCGAGTAATGCATATAGACGTACACGGATGTATTAGACGCTTGTGTTGATGTGTCATAGTGTTACAGTTTCGGCCACCGCGCCCAGTTTAATGTCATGTGAGTAGTATAGAGAGGACCGATATGGGTCCTCGGTCCTCTCTATTCTACTCATGTGGACACAACAAACCAACCATCAAATATATTGATTGTTGACCTCTTCCTCAGCAAAACAACTTTTTCACAATTATCCATCTTGGGGCAGCAACATGGATAATTTGGCATGTGGGACCGATCAGCCCACCTTTACGACAGTGCAATTTAGATGGGCGTTTATGGATCCACACTCCACCCCCGTTCAGGAGGTTGAGGCACACTGAGCAGTTCAAGTTTCAAGCCCCACTGGTCAGCATTTAGTTTGGCAGCTCACCAAAAGGCCTGTGGATAGTTCCAGGCTTAAAGTCAGATGGTGCCACAATGGAATCCTTAGTTACGAGGGACATCTGTTGTCCAAATTGTACATGTTTATTGGTTGACATGGGTAATTCGCGGGCAGCGACCAACAGCTAGAACCACCTCACAGTCACAGCTACCTAGCCTATTGGCCCCACTGTCCGCTGCCGCCATCAGAAAGTACTCTGGTCCTACCCGGCAGTTGCCATGGTGGAACTCCCTTCCAGCGGGAATTCCAGAACTAAGCAAATTTGATAACAGATGGCGTCACCATCACCACGTGACCAGTGACCCTCTGCTAAAGCCACGTTATCACAACAGCCACAGCACCCGAGCAACGAGCAACTTATCAACTTCACCCACCCACCCACACCTTACCCTTATGGGTTGATGGTTCGAATTCCACCTACTTGGGTAATTAATCCCCGGCGAGGTTGCAAGGTGCTTCTGGGTGGTCCTGCGACCAACCAGAACTCTCAGACACAACATGTATGCCTACATCAGCAATGAATAAATAAATAAATAACCATCTACATACAGTCATCTCTCCGCCTTGTGAATTAGGCCTACCATAGATAACAGATTCACCCCATACTTGTAGTACGCCTTGACTTTTGGCTGGTTTGTAACCTTTACGGTTACAGGCTGTGGGACTGTGGCATTAGAAAACGACTTCATCACCGAGTATGTGGTGCGGCAGCTCGACCTTGGTGCCCTCCTGAGGCCGTTTACGGTCCCCCCCTTCTCGCCTTGGGCCCAGTGCAGCCCCCATCATGACCAGGCCCAAGGCCACCCCCAACAAGAAATGCATCATTGTCGACCTGTCACACCCACCCGGCAGGAGCGTTAACACGGGCATGCACCACAAAGCCTACCTCGGCCTTCCTTCTATGTATACTCTCCCCTCGGTAGCCAAACTGGGCCGGAGGCTCATGCAGGAGGGCCAGAGGGCCTACTCCTGGACCGCGGATATCTCCTGGGTCTACTGGTAGCTCCAAGCGGACCCCCTGTCTGTGGCACTATTCTGCATAATGGTCGACGACCACCTATACATCAACATTGCGCTTTGGTTGCAGGACCTCGGTGGCTGCCTGTGTGCGTGTCATCTCAGCGATCTCTTGGCTCATGACTTCATCGGCTGTGAGGCCCCCTATATCCGGGCCCACCAGGCCTTCAACGCCCTCCTTGCACTGTGCGCAGACATGGGCATCGACCTGGGCTTCCCCCAGCAGTCAAGCTCACATGGCTGGCTTTCGAGGTCTGTTCGCAGCGCATGCTGATACGGATACCCCAGGCCAAGCTTGACCAACTGGTCGAGGATTGCGGCCGGTGGCTGTTGAGGCCCTCCCTCACCAGGAAGGCCCTCCAGAGGCTGCTGGGGAAGCTCGCCGACAGCAGTCAGTGCATCCCCTCGGCACGTAAGTTCATGTGCCACATACCGAGGAGCATCCGCTCCCTCCCCACCGGGCGTCGCCAACGTGGACCCCGACCTCTGGAAGGATGTCCGTTGGTTCTACGACTAAACCTCCAAGGGCCACGGCTTGTACCTCCTGCCGGCCCCGGTCCGGCCCATGTGGACCATCGAGTGTGGCTATTGCCTCCAAGGTGGGTGGCGCGTTCTCCGCAGAGCGCTGCTCCGAGGCATATGACGACCGCATGAGGGGCACGTACCACACCATCCTCAAGCTCAAGGCCGTCAACCTCGTCCTGGTGGTCAAGACCCTGAGGCCAGCGGTGTCAAACGGACAATGCGGCCTCCGCTCCCGCCCATGAGTCTGGCCGTGCCACTGAGACAACCCTGGGGGCGTGCGCCAGGGAGCTGATCTTCCCCGGTGTCACTGGACTATGTCCGGGAGCAATGTCGCATTAACTCGTTATCCCAAATTAGGGTTCACCAGTAGCCTGACATGTTTACCCATGATCTCTGATCTGTAACCTCGGTGATGGGGCGCACGCGCACATGATGACCCTCTACCGGGCAGCGCAGGCACCGGGGATGTGGCAGAACCACGCGAGACATGCCACCCGTTATGTCGAGTTCATGCTCGACTGGGACGTCGACCAAATGAAGCCCCTATGATGTCATGCAATTCATCGCGCACCTCCACTTCGGTGGCCAATGCCCTCTCCGCCGGACACTCCTGGCTCTGGGAGGCCGGCAGGGACCCTGCCCCCTTGGACGCCCCCTTTTCTGAGCAGGTCCGGTCAGGTGGGGAAGGCTCTTCATGGGACACCGCAGTGTGGTCCCCTGGGCGGCGGTCATCATTGCATTCTTTACTTTGATGCGCCAGAGTCAAACCTCCTCTCCCACTCCCAGAGTGGGAGGGGAGGGGAGGGGAGCCCCGGGGGGCTCCGAGTCACCATATCGTCGTCCAAGATGATAAAGTCACCGTCGAAGGCCGTCGCCCTCTTCGTCCCGGTGTCCCAGGGACACCAGTTTGCGAGGGACACATTGCTTCTGCACATGAGTAAAAATCGAACAGCATCGTCACTAACCTTATAAATTTAATATAATGTTTTTGGTAAAGATGTTTTCTATATGTGTACCAAGCAATTTGTTTCTAGATGGTGTAATTTGAGAGATATTTGACTTCTTCTGTATTTTCTGTATGGACATTGCTCACGACCATTGAAAATGCCTTGAGTTTGACGGCATAGGCAGTGCAAAACATTAGCTATATTCAAAATTAATAGAAATCAAGAACCCTAACCTCATAAATTTAACATAGTCTTTATGGTAAAGATGTTTTCTATTTGTATCCCAAGCGATTTGTTTCTAGATGGTGTAATTTGAGAGATATTTGACTTCTTCTGTATGAAGATTTGCTCATGGCCGTTAACAATGCATTTGAATAGAAGTGTCCCTGGCAAACTGGTGTCCCTCGGAATCCGCATCACCGGCCTCTTCATGCCCGGTCCGGGCCAGGCCCCGGGTGGTGCAGCATGTCCCGGCCCCCTCCGATGCCCCAGCGTTCATCTGCCACACCGGGGCCCCACTTGACCCCACAGATGCTCATGGAGGCAGGGCCCTGGTGGCATCGAACTTCACCCTCCACGGCTTGCGCTTTGAGGGCCGATGACCTGGCGGCCATAATGGCACAAGGCACCTGGAAGTCCTCAGTGGTGTTCAGCTATGTCCCCCGCCTGGCCACCTCTTTTTTAAGGACTAATTTGTCGGGGTCGGCTCCGGCGGCCTCAGAGCACCCGGCGATCGGGGAGGCCCCCCTCGACATCAACGCCATCGACTGACTTCCCTTATTATTATTATTATCCTCTTCTTTGATGCAGGCTTGTGGTAGCCTACACAAAGCTTGTAGCTCTCAGCTCTAATGGTATGCAGCCTCAACATCGTATAGGAATGTTTCTCTGGCCCAGGCCCTGTCCAGCACATTCTTGAATTGATTCATGGTAGCTGCTTCCACATGTTTATCACTCCCTGTGAAAAGAAGGCCCCTCTGAGTGAGCTGTTGTACCTTGGCTTGAAAAGCTTCTTGGAGTGACCTCTGGTATTGCTTCCCTGTATGCGTCTGAATAGCAAGGCCTCATCCACATTATACTCAGCATTCAGGAACTTCCATGTGTTGATCATGTCCCCACAAAATCTTCTGTATGTGAGGTTTGGTAACTTGAGTCTCCTGAGTCTGTCTGGATAACTAAGGTCCTTCAGATGTGGCACAAGCTTAGTTAACCTTCTCTGAACAGCTTCAATGGATTTAATATCCTTCTTCAACGTTGGGTGCCATATAGTGACTCCATACTCTAGTATTGGCCATACTTGGCTCTTGTACAATATGATCAGCATCTTTTCGTCCAAGTATTTGAAGGTTCTGCGAATCATTCCTACAATCTTATTAGCTTTGGATACGGTTTGTTGTATGTGCTGGAGAAATTTAGCCTATTGTCTACAAATACTCTTAAATCTTTCTCTACCTCACTCTCTTTGAGATTTAGTGGCTGGCCAGTAGAATTTTCATGAATAACATATGCATAGTCTGGGTGGTGTCTCCCTATTCGCATGACCTGGCATTTATTCGGATGGAACTTCATCTGCCACTGCTTGGCCCAATTCTCCATTTCCAGCAGGTCCTTTTGCAGATCAGCACAGTCTTCCGTGGAATTCACAGTTCTGTAGATCTTTGCATCATCTGCAAATAATTTTATCCCACATGATACAATCTCTGGCAGGTCATTGATGAAAATAACGAACAGAATAGGACCCAGGACGCTCCCTTGGGGTATCCCACTGAGAACCTCTTTGAAGGAAGATTTACTTCCATTTACTACGACTTGCTATTTCCTTCCAGTCAAAAGACTTTTGGATCCATCTCAGAGTATTTCCTTCGATGCCATAGTTTTGTAACTTGGTAGCTAGCCTCTGGTGGGGGACAGTGTCAAATGCCTTCATGAAATCTAAGTATATAGTATCTAGTGATTCCCCCCTATCAATTGCGTCGGTCCATATTTCCAAAGTTTCTAGTAGCTGCGTAACTGTTGATTTCTTTGGTAGGAACCCATGTTGGTGGTCCGACATCAATTTGTTCTCTAGCATATGGCTGAGCATGTGCTCTCTGATGATACTTTCCATTACTTTGCATACTATAGATGTGAGGCTTACTGGCCTATGATTTGCTGGAGAATGCTGGTTTCCTTTTTTGAAAATTGGGATAACATTTGCTATTTTCCATTTGTTGGGTAGGCAACCAGATTCAAATGACTTATTGAAAATTATAGTAAGTGGTTTTGCAAGCACCACACTCAATTCCTTCAGCACTTTTGGATGTACTCTGTCAGGTTCAGGTGATTTGCCTGTTTTGAGTTTGTCCAGCTTTTTTTTAACAATGTCTGGTGTGAATAGCACCTCAGGGAAGTCCTTCATTAATTTGCATTTCTGTACCAGCAGTACTGTGTTAACATCCTCTCTAGTGAAAACACCTGAGAAAAACTTATCAATATCCTTTGAAGCTAGGCTCCCATCTGTTTGTTCCAGTTCATCTATTGCACTCTTGGTTTTCATCTTAGAGTTTATATATGCCCAAAATGATTTCTTGGGCAATGAGTTTCTCAAAGTTTCTTATAGCCTTACGTGACTTCCATCGTACCTGGTTTCTGAGTTTGGCATATATTTTGTGTCCATCAGAGCTTCTTGTGGCAGAGTATTTCCTCCAAGCTTGTTGTTTGAGTATGACTTTGGTCATTGTACCGTCACATTTTGTAATAAACCTTAACTTTTTTCTCCCACTCGGTCTCCGGCTTCCCGTACTCGAATCAGAAAATGGACCCGATAAATCGGTCCGTGTTTTGGATGAAGAGTAGCCTAAACTTCAGAGGCGACGGTTGTAGATGCAGATGGTTCTTTATAGTAAGGGTGAAAAACAACCTTATATAAAAGCTGGCTAAAAATGTTGACATGGTGGGGAAATCAACTGAGCTGATAAACTCTTAATTTAGGAAGCAAAATATATTCTTTATATATACGTCTTCATATTTACCCGCTACACTTGAGTTGAAAAATGTAATACAAAATGTAGTTTAATTGACTTTAAAACAGAAATAGACGGTGTTCTATCGCCGACATCTTGTCATTTTGCATTCTCTCCCAGTTCACCAACTCTCTGGTGATATATGTAGCCATTTGATACTGGAACCAGGGATGCTACTTCCTGTTCCATACTGAAGCTATTCCCACCAGTATTTAGACTATGTTGTCGTTCACCCCTACTTTATCTGGGCCTGTCCATGTTGTAGCATGGAAAATTGTGCCGGAAACCTGATTGATGCCTTCGCAGTGTTAATAGATACTTGCTATCTGGAATAACACTTTTTTTGGAAGCAAATGATTAACAAAAATCAAACACTCAACATTTAGATAGTAAATTGCCGAATCATCACGGGAAATTAGAACTATTAGAATCATCTTTGTATCTTTTACATAGTTGACTTTCGATCAGCATACACCCAAAATGGAATAAGTTTGCTAATCCACTGTGTTCCTTTATTCCCTCCAGTTGCCTATTCAGCAGTGAGGCCACTCAGACACATGACCTTTCTTCCGGGAGAGTTACAAAAGCCATCATTACGTGCATCGTGACTTATGGTTCACAAGGGAGCATCACAAGTAAAGGTCAGTGAACCATGACACGCACCTCAATATATTGTGAGTGTTCAGATAAATAATACTCTGCATTAAATCACTAATAACTAAGGACATTAATAAGTTCTGATAACATTGCACACACCACCCCACCCCCTGCCCCTGCCAATATAGGTAGATACATTAATGAACATAAAATAAGGTAAGAAATCGGATTTTGACTGGTTGCAATCTACAAATCACATAGTGACAACCTGTAAGCAAGAAACAACAACACTAAAAACAAAATCTAAAAGGATTTCAATCAAACTGGCATAGTAAGGGCCTACTGTCCAACGGTGAAAACAAGTGTGAACAAACATATCCGTTAAGGGCACGGTCAATAAATTGATCAATAAAAAAACAACTAATTAGTGAATTACATGATTGTGCCTATCCTATCTGTGAGTTCATTAAAACCCATGCCTATTATAATTACTTGCATTCATGATGGCCCTTGATTCCAACAGCAACATATGGCACTAAAAATAAAACGTGCAATCAACCATCCAGTAATAAATGACACCATCACTCTTAATTGAATTTTGACAGAAGTGGAATAACTGACGCTCACAGTTGCACATAATCCGATGAAATCATGTTTTCAAACACAATCACACACATTTTTTCTCAGGATATCTAAGTTATATTCTAGTGTCCATGATCATCACTTCTTTCAGGCTCTAAAAGAATCTTAAAGAATGTTGAAAGAAATATTGAAGAATGTTAAATACTGCTAGAGATTGTCAACTAGCTTAAAGCTGCCTGGTCCGATGAAAGCATCACATTTTCACAACCAAACCAATTATCTAGACTAAATTTTGCACATCTGACTTCGATACTGGTCTCCTTTCTAAGCATTTGTTGCTACATCGAAGGAATACGGAGTCAAATTAATGTATTAATAAATGCTACTGCTGTGGCCTATGGCTTGATGTGAAAGCTTGCCAATATTAAATTACCATGTTTGCACTTCAAATATCTTCAGAGTTAGCCATTTAAAGAAAAAGTTATGTCAACACCAAAGTAAGGTAGATAATAATACTCAACCTAATAATATCTATCCCCAAAACATAATAGGAACTAAAAACAAAATACACATATACATCAAACTCTGCAACTTTAGGAAAAGAATGGTGCATTACATTTTGATTCAACCAGTTCGTATGCACAAGGTACTTTGCATGATTGCACTGCAAGTGTATGTGAAGGTAAACATAATTTGGTGATTTATTACTGCATACAAGGAATATTAATTCACTTTAATCAAACATGGCATTTCGATATGCATGCCAACATGTATTTTGCATCATTTCTCTTCGAATATCACAAAAGTTACCCTTTTAAAATAAAAGTTGCTTTCAAAGTAAATTAATATGGATCATAATGATCAATCTAGTACATTTATATAAAATACATTGCTGAAACTCAAGAACCATAGCCCTATGTAATAGACAATGCGGCACCATCCGCCTACATGTAGCTAATGAATTCTTTTTTCCTTCTCAACCTTTTCTATGGAAAATACATAACCTCATCAGCCATACTGAGAAATATAGGTAAGTGGCACTATTGTATAATATAGCCAGTAACAATCAACAATACTAGTAAATGATGTGTTTCTGATTTGCTGTGTTGTTCTCTCTCTAAATCTTCTATCAGTCAAATCAGGTGGATGCCATATCTATTATGACCTTTACATAACAAACACTATCAAAAAAGCAAACCCCAAAATATGGCTACTGCAAAACAGATACACTACATGACTGAGAACATGGCAATTAAAATATATAAAAGCATGATCCTCCCCTACTTCGACTACGGTGATGTAGTATACATGGGAGGAAATACCAAACAACTAAACATGCTACAGATACTGCAAAATAAAGCCATTAAAATATGTATCCAAGTACACAAAATATATCCTACAATAGAACTACACAAAAAATGCAATGCAACACTATTAAGAAGTAGAGGGGAAATGCACCTGAAAATACTAGCCCACCACTACACCAGAAAATCAGGTTACACAGTAACCCCCCGCAGGGACACCAGGCACATGGCGGCCCAAATACTACTTATGGAAATGAGTAACACAACAATCTATGAAAGAAGTGTACTGGCCATGGCAGCACATGCCTGGAATAAACAAAACACAAAACAACGGGCAATCCATAACCTTGACCAATACAAACAATTCCTAAATAAAAAAACTACTTACTGACCCAGCAAAATTACACCTGCGCCTGAGCTCAGTCGCTGCTTGTTGTGTACTGGCACAACAAGTAAAAGACAAGCCAGAGAAAATGGTAGGTATAAAAAGTAGGACAATTAGCCCTTCTAAGTACAAAGGAAATCAGGAAAGCTATCACCACATGGCACAGTCCACATTGGTATGTGTAATGGCACAAACCAATACAGAAATGGACAGGCCACGGTCATGCATCTGATCCACCCTGAAATAGAAAATGGCTAAGCAAAAAACACAACCATGCCACCTGGTCACAGTCCTAAAGGGTCCAAGTGTGTTCTGGCACACTGGTGCACTATCTAAGGCCACGGCTTGGGTGAAAGGATTCTGTAACAAATCAAAATGGCATGGGATCCTCTCCTGCAAGCCTGCATGACACCCAAGTAGATGTACATAGTAGGCTAAGGTACCATACTCAGACTAGACAAAACTCTGGAAAAATACAAACAAACTAACATAGGCCACTAACACCCAATATCGCAAAAGGCTGGCCTGAGCAGAAACAAGTAAACACTCTTGGGCGAGGGACCAGACCAAGATAGGACCACAGCTGTCCAACGTTGAAAACAAGCACCCTCGTGGGTGCCTATACCTTATGGGCAGAGTAAATACCTTGTCAATAAAACAAAAAGTATATATATATAGAAATGAATGCTATTTGAATTTCATTATAAAATGACACAATTACAAATAGCAAAAATGCGAACTTGTTGTGATATATGCTGCCTTATTGAAGAAATAATAACATAAAACTATTCTGCACATAACTGACACATTCAGTGTTTCTGTACAACACCACCTATCTAGGACTATAGATAGCGGGGGGGAGGGAGAAGTTGCACCCCAACAAAAAACCTGACAACCCAGTATGTAACCTCACTGAAATGGCTGTAAATAGCATTTCACAGCCTCTAGATTATAAAAATGTCATGTGAGGAGGGGGGAGGGGCTACTACCAAGCCCCCTATTACCTCATGCCTTTGGCACTCATCCATTCCAAGAATTTATCTAGCACCCCAAACAAACAAAAACTAACTATGGCTGTGGCTATTGTGAGGATAACTGGAGGAATGCCTTTTGTTCCAGAAACAAATATATACGTTCTCTGCTATATTCCGGACTCATGCCTGGTCCCGTTTCAATATAGTGCTGCCATCTGGTGGAATCCATCTGGACCTTTATGCAATAACCCATATCAGTGGTCAATCTAGTGCCTCCATCTGGTGGAATCCATCTGAATCTGTATGTGGTAACCCATATCGGTGGTGCTATCTGAGGGCGGAGTTAACAACACTTGCAGTTATGTGACTCAGAATGGGTGCCACTCTGGTTGAAGTGACCAAAGTTAGTTATAACCATCAACATTACTATGAAATGTGTACAACAAGCACAAAAAACATGCAATTAACAACCCATACATGGCAAAGTATCAGAGGAGTACGATGATGTGCAGCACCGATTAACAGAAGAGTAGCGATCAGAACGATCCTAAAACTTAACTACGTTTGGTATTAGGCTTATATAAAGATATCTTCAGTATACCGGAGTGATTGAGTCCATTTCGTTTTTAACAACGTCATGAATTTAGCCATTGGACTAACAACTACGACACCAGAAACACTTACGTCAATGACCACCAGTCCGGACGGTAACCAGGGCTTCTTTTCACTGTCTGCCAAAGATGTGTGGGCATGCGGACACTATTCCCTTGATTATGTTGTAAAATGTGTTGTCAATGACGCAAACTTACCATGCATGCCTTATACTCCAGTGCCACTCCTGCATAAGCATATTCAGCGCTGAAAGGAGAGGGACAACCAGCCACTTTTGAACTTGTCTGAGCCCGTTTGAGCTTGCAGGAAATAGACTTTCCTCTTCTTGTTTTTGCGAGAACTCAGTGTCAGCCAATTAGAGCTGTTCTTTTTAATTGCAAATGGCAGCCCCCAATAACAGCTCTGATTGGCTCAAATTATGGAAAGGTCCCAGTCAATTACGTCCATTTTTTGTTTTTCTAGTTTGAGTGCAGGTGGATGAGTGACGATTTAGCTGCAACGAGGTTAACGAAGAAAGACAAAAATAGCCCTTGCCTCGTGAGCAAATTATCGATGTTAGCCTCTGCCAACATACTTAATGTAACATATGATTCATAAATAAAAACAATTATTTTAGAATATTTAATGCAGTTACATGTCTCACTATGTGAAATATGGCGTGCATAATATATGGTGTATTGCTTATCTCACTGTATCTACCTTCTCAGTAGTCAACACATTGTCATTGACTCTTGTTGTGTATCCACAGGAGGTGCGACTATTAAGTTCAAAGCTGCAGCTGTTATCAGCCCCAGAGTGACAGCACCAAACAGTTGGATAAAACTGGTATGTGGATACAACCAAGCCATCGATAGATTTTATTGGAAAGACAAAGAGGGTGCCATATTATTTACATACATCACGGGTCAGTCTGGCATGCAAACCGGAGACAATTACAAGGATAACACCACTAGAGGATATCTGAAAGAGCTGGTGGCTTCTAATCTTACCGCAAGTGTGATGTTGTATGTCCGTACCTGCAACTACAGCCCATACTTTTACGTCGTAAAGAGCCTGGCTGGTCATGAATTGACAACGAATGTGAACATCATAGTAAGATGCAAGTAGGCCATTCTATGAATATCATTGAGTTATTTTCTAAGCTTGGAGCAGCCTTTAAAAAAGACAAACAAAACTTGTTTGCAGATCATTCATCTTTAAGAAATATATTCCAATGTTTAAAAACTAAGCTAGAGTACTAGTGTTAATAATATATGATAATATATGACCATTTGTGTCTTTAATAACATAATTTAGTAGCATTGAAGGCAAACCTGTTTGTGATAACCCAGTTTTCCCTCCAAAAATATGTCACACCTAACCTGGCATAGTAGGGATAAACATGTATGCAAATTCATAAGTTCTCACCACAACCATGCTTAACCTAACCTAACCTAGCATAGTATTTTATAGACAGATGAATAAGTTCTCACCATAAACAAGTTACACAGAACCTAACCTAATAGGGATATACATACATTTATAATTTCTCACCAAAGACATGTTGAACCTAACCTACTGTCGTGGGGGTGATGAAAATGGGAAATACTGCGCCTAGAGCGGGACTCGAACCCACATCTCTTTGCATTCCGGGCCAGTGTGCTAACCATTACACCACCTAGGCTCCCTGATATCAATACACTCCCCACGCCTACCTGTCTATGTGGTTACTTGCCTGAGAGGTCAGTGCAGACCACTACACTCGTCCCCCTGGAATTGTAAGTCTTGTAATGCTTACAATTACATACATACAGGCAATGCACTAACACATACATACACAGGGTAGGTTCAACAACCATACAGCGCAAAGCTTGTACAGGATCCTGATCACGGCAACCAGTGTCGTGGGGGTGATGAAAATGGGAATTACTGTGCCTAGAGCGGGACTCGAACCCGCATCTCTTTGCATTCCGGGCCAGTGTGCTAACCATTACACCACCTAGGCTCCCTGATATCAATACACTCCCCACGCCTACCTGTCTATGTGGTTACTTGCCTGAGAGGTCAGTGCAGACCACTACACTACCATGATAGTAATTTACACAAATTCATCAGTTGTCTTCATAAAAATGTTAAACTAAACCTAACCTAAAATAAATATATGCGCATTTATAGTTACTCACCACAGACACGCTAAGCCTAACCTAAAATAAATATATGCACATTTTTAATTTCTCACCACAGACATGCTAAACCTAACCTAAAATAAATATATGCACATTTTTAATTTCTCACCACAGACATGCTAAGCCTAACCTAAAATAAATATATACACATTTATAATTTCTCACCACAGACATGCTAAACCTAACCTAAAATCCATATATACACATTTATAATTTCTCACCACAGACATGCTAAACCTAACCTAAAATAAATATACACAGATTAATAATTTCTCACCACAGACATGCTAAACCTAACCTAAAATAAATATATACACATATATAATTTCTCACCACAGACATGCTAAACCTAACCTAAAATAAATATATTCACATTTATAATTTCTCACCACAGACATGCTAAACCTAACCTAAAATAAATATATACACATTTATAATTTCTCACCACAGACATGCTAAACCGAACGTAAAATAAATATATACAAATTTATAATTTATCACCACAAACATGCTAAACCTAGCCTAAAATAAATATACACACATTTATAATTTCTCACCACAGACATGCTAAACCTAGCCTAAAATAAATATATACACATTTATAATTTCTCACCACAGACATGCTAAACCGAACGTAAAATAAATATATACAAATTTATAATTTATCACCACAAACATGCTAAACCTAGCCTAAAATAAATATACACACATTTATAATTTCTCACCACAGACATGCTAAACCTAACCTAAAATAAATATATACACATCTATAATTTCTCACCACAGACATGCTAAGCCGAACGTAAAATAAATATATACAAATTTATAATGTATCACCACAAACATGCTAAACCTAGCCTAAAATAAATATACACACATTTATAATTTCTCACCACAGACATGCTAAACCTAGCCTAAAATAAATATATACACATTTATAATTTATCACCACAAACATGCTAAACCTAACCTAATAGGCATATATATATAAATTAATAATTTCTCACCACAAACATGTTGAACCTAACCTAATAGGGATATTATACAAATTTATAATTCCTCATCACAAACATGTTAAACCTAATCTAACGTAATAGACATATTATACAAATTGATTGCTCCGTGTTCTGCTTCACAGCTCGTCCTGCACCGGTATTGACCTATAGTCTTTCTGAGACGCTGCGATACATCTACACATTTGTTTGTAAAATCAGTGGTGCGACAGTAGGACATACACTCAACCTAACAATATCGATCGACGGCAAGACCCCACTACAACCACAGCAAGAAATGGGCATCGAGAATAACAAAAGGTAACTTAAGTGCTATGGCTAGGTCTGTAAGCTTCCTGACAAATGCAATCCACTGTCCACTGCACAGCTAGTATCATGTACGTTTGTTGGGGTCTTACATCAGGGTAACATCTAAGGTCATATCAGGATGGGTGCCGTTTTATGACAGTGCACACTCATGGAGAGCAGGCCAGTGACCCAGTTTGCCACTCAGTTGCACTATCCTAATGCCGAGCTAACCGGTCCTTGCCCTATCCTGGAAATGTAGAGCGCCATGCTAGGTGGTTACAAGTATCAATTTTGTAGGTCATTGGTTTGACTCGGCTGGGATTCAAACTCCCTACCTTCCACACTGGAAACCTGCACTCTTATGGCGCTATCACATTACGACGCATCGCGCGAGCACATGGGCAACAGCTAAAATCACTTTCAAACGTCGAGATGCATCAAACCTTTCGGCGTGTGGCCAACGTATGACCAACATATGGCTAACATGCCTCGTGGCGAAACATGATCGCATTATGCATTACGCTCGCAGAATGCCGCTGAACATTATATACATAATTTGATCCCCAGAACTACCCCCTATACTATACATACGTCAAGACATGGTGGAGAAACCCGAACATACATTAGATGTACATTAGATTACATTATCCATATGTTGTCAATACATTGTCAATACGTGGACTGTATGTTTCCACTGGCTCGCCATCTGACTGACATAGGTAAATGTACTGCAACGTAGTGAACAACGTCTGTCTAACGTACGTCTAATATACACTGATGTATGCCTAATGTATACATAACGTACGGCTGACGTAAAAGCCACACGTTGTCAAACGTCAAAAGTTTTGTTCACGACCCCTTAACAAACTAAGCCGTACATCAACGTACATCAATTTTGTAAGTCATTGGTTTGACTCGGCTGCGATTCAAACTCCCTACCTTCCGCACTGGAAACCTGCACTCCTATGGCCCTGTCACAATACGACGCATCGCACAAGCGTGTGGCCACCAGCTAAAATCATTTTCAAACGTTGAGATGCATCAAACCTTTCGGTGTGTGGCCAACGTATGGCCAACATATGGCTAACATGCCTCCTGGCAAAAAATGATCGCATTACGCTCACGGCACGCTCGCAGAATGCCGCTGAACGTTATATACGTAATTTTATTTTATTATTTTTTTTGTGACAAGTTTTTTATTCTGCCCATAACGTATAAGCTCCCATGAGGGTGCTTGTTTTCAATGCTGGATCCCCAGAACTATACCCCTTATACTTTACATATGTCAAGACATGGTGGAGAAATGCAAAACGTACATTAGATGTACATTAGATTACGTTATCCATATGTTGTCAATACGTTGTCAATACGCGGACTGTATTTTTCCACTGGCTCGCCGTCCGACTGACATAGGTAAGCGTGGTGCACCCTAGTGAACAACCTTTGTCTAACGTATGTCTAATGTACACTGACGTAAGCCTAATGTATACATAGTGTACGGCCAACATAAAAGCCACACGCTGTCGAATGTCAAACATTTTGTTCACCACCCATTAACAAGCTAAGCCGTACATCAACGTACATCAATGTACATTGACGTACATCGACGTACATCAATGCATACATATCGAACATGTAACATTTTAGTAATGCATATCGACGTACACGGATGTATTGGCGCAAAATCACCTACATCGGCGGACGCTTGTGTGATGTGTCATAGTGTTACAGTTTCGGCCACCGCGCCCAGTTTAATGTCATGTGAGTAGTATAGAGAGGACCGATATGGGTCCTCGGTCCTTTCTATACTACTCATGTGGACACAACAAACCAACCATCAAATATATTGATTGTTGACCTCTTCCTCAGCAAAACAACTTTTTCACAAGTATCCATCTTGGGGCAGCAACATGGATAATTTGGCGTGTGGGACCGATCAGCCCACCTTTACAACAGTGTAATTTAGATGGGCGTTTATGGATCCACACTCCACCCCCGTTCAGGAGGTTGAGGTACACTGAGCAGTTCAAGTTTCAAGCCCCACTGGTCAGCATTTAGTTTGGCAGCTCACCAAAAGGCCTGTGGATAGTTCTAGACTTAAAGTCAGATGGTGCCACAATGGAATCCTTAGTTACGAGGGACATCTGTTGTCCAAATTGTACATGTTTATTCGTTAACATGGGTAATTCGCGGGCAGCGACCAACAGCTAGAACCACCTCACGGTCACAGCTACCTAGCCTATTGGCCCCACTGTCCGCTGCCGCCATCAGAAAGTACTCTGGTCCTACCTGGCAGTTGCCATGGTGGAACTCCCTTCCAGCGGGAATTCCAGAACTAAGCAAATTTGATAACAGATGGCGTCACCATCACCACATGACCAGTGACCCTCTGCTAAAGCCACGTGATCACAACGGCCACAGCACCCGAGCAACGAGCAACTTATCAACTTCACCCACCCACCCACACCTTACCCTTATGGGTTGATCGTTCGAATTCCACCTACTTGGGTAATTGATCCCCGGCGAGGTTGCAAGGTGCTTCTGGGTGGTCCTGCGACCAACCAGAACTCTCAGACACAACATGTATGCCTACATCAGCAATGAATAAATAAATAAATAACCATCTACATCCAGTCGTCTCTCCGCCTTGTGAATTAGGCCTACCATAGATAACAGATTCACCCCATACTTGTAGTACGCCTTGACTTTTGGCTGGTTTGTAACCTTGACGGTTACAGGCTGTGGGACTGCGGCATTAGAAAACGACTTCATCACCGAGTATGTGGTGCGGCAGCTCGACCTTGGTGCCCTCCTGAGGTCGTTTGCAGTCCCCCCCTTCTCACCTTGGGCCCAGTGCAGCCCCCATCATGACCAGACCCAAGGCCACCCCCAACAAGAAATGCATCATTGTCGACCTGTCACACCCACCCGGCAGGAGCGTTAACGCGGGCATGCGCCACAAAGCCTACCTCGGCCTTCCTTCTATGTATAGCCTCCCCTCGGTAGCCAAACTGGGCCGGAGGCTCATGCAGGAGGGCCAGAGGGCCTACTCCTGGACCGCGGATATCTCTTGGGTCTACCGGTAGCTCCAAGCGGACCCCCTGTCTGTGGCACTATTCTGCATAATGGTCGACGACCACCTATACATCAACATTGCGCTTTGGTTGCAGGACCTCGGTGGCTGCCTGTGTGCATGTCATCTCCGCGATCTCTTGGCTCATGAGTTCATCGGCTGTGAGGCCCCCTACATCCGGGCCCACCAGGCCTTCGACGCCCTCCTTGCACTGTGCGCAGACCTGGGCATCGACCTGGCCCCCGACAAGGGCTTCCCCCAGCAGTCAAGCTCACATGGCTGGCTTTCGAGGTCTGTTTGCAGCGCACGCTGATACGGATACCCCAGGCCAAGCTTGACCAACTGGTCGAGGATTGCGGCCGGTGGCTGTTGAGGCCCTCCCTCACCAGGAAGGCCCTCCAGAGGCTGCTGGGGAAGCTCGCCGACATCAGTCAGTGCATCCCCTCGGCACGTAAGTTCATGTGCCACATACAGAGGAGCATCCGCTCCCTCCCCACCGGGCGTCGCCAATGTGGACCCCGACCTCTGGAAGGATGACCGTTGGTTCTACGACTAAACCTCCAACGGCCACGTCTTGTACCTCCTGCCGGCCCCGGTCCGGCCCATGTGGACCATCGAGTGTGGCTCCTGCCTCACAGGTGGGTGGCGCGTTCTCCGCAGAGCGCTGCTCCGAGGCATATGACGACCGCATGAGGGGCATGTACCGCACCATCCACAAGCTTGAGGCCGTCAACCTCATCCTGGTGGTCAAGACCCTGAGGCCAGCGGTGTCAAGTGGCATCAAGGTCATCATGAACACGGACAATGTGGCCTCCGCTCCCGCCCACGAGTCTGGCCGTGCCACTGACACAACCCTGGGGGCGTGCGCCCGGGAGCTCTGGCTGATCGCGGTGATGGCCTCCTTTACCATCACTGTCAGGCACAATCCCAGCATCGAGCTGTTGCTCACCGATGCCCTCAGTCGAGCACACTCTTCCCTGTTGTCACTGGACTATGTCCGGGAGCAAAGTCGCATTAACTCATTATCCCAAATTCGGGTTCACCAGTAGCCTGACATGTTTCCCCATGATCTCTGATCTGTAACCTCGGCGATGGGGCGCACGCACACATGATGACCCTCTACCGGGCAGCGCAGGCAACGGGGATGTGGCAGAACCACGCGAGACAGGCCACCCATTATGTCGAGTTCATGCTCGACTGGGACGTCGACCAAATGAAGCCCGCTATGATGTCATGCAATTCATCGCGCACCTCCACTTCGGTGGCCAATGCCCTCTCCGCCGGACACTCCTGGCTCTGGGAGGCCGGCAGGGACCCTGCCCCCTTGGACGCCCCCTTTTCTGAGCAGGTCCGGTCGGGTGGGGAAGGCTCTTCATGGGACACCGCAGTGTGGTCCCCTGCGCGGCGGTCATCATTGCATTCTTTACTCTGATGCGCCAGAGTCAAACCTCCTCTCCCACTCCCACAGTGGGAGGGGAGGGGAGGGGAGCCCCGGGGGGCTCCGAGTCACCATATCGTCATCCAAGATGATAAAGTCACCGTCGCAGGCCGTCGCCCTATTCGTCCCGGTGTCCCAGGGACACCAGTTTGCGAGGGACACATTGCTTCTGCACATGAGTAAAAATCAAACAGCATCGTCACTAACCTTATGAATTTAATATAATGTTTTTGGTAAAGATGTTTTCTATATGTGTGCCAAGCAATTTGTTTCTAGATGGTGTAATTTGGGAGATATTTGACTTGTTCTGTATTTTCTGTATGGACATTGCTCACGACCATTGACAATCCCTTGAGTTTGACGGTATACGCAGTGCAAAACATTAGTTATATTCAAAATTAATAGAAATCAAGAACCCTAACCTTATAAATTTAATATAGTCTTTATGGCAAAGATGTTTTCTATTTGTGCCCCAAGCGATTTGTTTCTAGATGGTGTAATTTGAGAGATATTTTACTTCTTCTGTATGAAGATTTGCTCATGGCCGTTGACAATGCATTTGAATGGAAGTGTCCCTGGCAAACTGGTCTCCCTCGGAATCTGCATCACCGGCCTCTTCGTGCCCGGTCCGGGCCAGGTCCCGGGTGGTGCAGCATGTCCCGGCCCCCTCCGATGGCCCGGCGTTCATCTGCCACACCGGGGCCCCCTTGACCCCACAGATGCTCATGGAGGCAGGGCCCTGGTGGCATCGAATTTCACCCTCCACGGCCTGCACTTTGAGGGCCGATGACCTGGCGGCCATAATGGCACAAGGCACCTGGGAGTCCTCATTGGTGTTCAGCTAGGTCCCCCGCCTGGCCACCTCTTTTTTAAGGACTAATTTGTTGGGGTCGGCTCCGGCGGCCTCAGAGCACCCGGCGATCGGGGAGGCGCCCCTCGACATCAACACCATCGACTGACTTCCCTCATTATTATTATTATTATTATTATTATCCTCTTCTTTGATGCAGGCTTGTGGGAGCCTATACAAAGCTTGTAGCTCTGAGCTCTAATGGTATGCAGCCTCAACATCGTACAGGAATATTTCTCTGGCCCAGGCCCTGTCCAGCGCATTCTTGAATTGATTCATGGTAGCTGCTTCCACATGTTTATCACTCCCTGTGAAAAGAAGGCCCCTCTGAGTGAGCTGTTGTACCTTGGCTTGAAAAGCTTCTTGGAGTGACCTCTGGTATTGCTTCCCTGTATGCGTCTGAATAGCAAGGCCTCATCCACATTATACTCAGCATTCAGGAACTTCCATGTGTTGATCATGTCCCCACAAAAACTTCTGTATGTGAGGCTTGGTAACTTGAGTCTCCTGAGCCTGTCTGGATAACTAAGGTCCTTCAGATGTGGCACAAGCTTAGTTAACCTTCTCTGAACAGCTTCAATGGATTTAATATCCTTCTTCAATGTTGGGTGCCATATAGTGACTCCATACTCTAGTATTGGCCATACTTGGCTCTTGTACAATATGATCAGCATCTTTTCGTCCAAGTATTTGAAGGTTCTGAGAATCATTCCCACAATCTTATTCGCTTTGGATACGGTTTGTTGTATGTGCTGGGAGAAATTTAGCCTATTGTCTACAAATACTCCTAAATCTTTCTCTACCTCACTCTCTTTGAGATTTAGTGGCTGGCCAGTAGAATTTTCATGCATAACATATGAATAGTCTGGGTGGTGTCTCCCTATTCGCATGACCTGGCATTTATTCGGATGGAACTTCATCTGCCACTGCTTGGCTCAATTCTCCATTTCCAGCAAGTCCTATTGCAGATCAGCACAGTCTTCCGTGGAATTCACAGTTCTGTAGATCTTTGCGTCATCTGCAAATAATTTTATCCCACATGATACAATCTCTGGCAGGTCATTGATGAAAATAACGAACAGAATAGGACCCAGGACGCTCCCTTCAGGTATCCCACTGAGAACCTCTTTGAAGGAAGATTTACTGCCATTTACTACAACTTTGGATCCATCTCAGAGTATTTCCTTCGATGCCATAGTTTTGTAACTTGGTAGCTAGCCTCTGGTGGGGGACAGTATCAAATGCCTTCATGAAATCTAAGTATATAGTACCTAGTGATTCCCCCCTATCCATTGCATCGGTCCATATTTCCAAAGTTTCTAGTAGCTGCGTAACTGTTGATTTCTTTGGTAGGAACCCATGTTGGTGGTCCGACATCAATTTGTTCTCTAGCATATGGCTGAGCATGTGCTCTCTGATGATACTTTCCATTACTTTGCATACTATAGATGTGAGGCTTACTGGCCTATAATTTGCTGGAGAATGCTGGTTTCCTTTTTTGAAAATTGGGATAACATTGGCTATTTTCCATTTGTTGGGTAGGCAACCAGATTCAAATGACTTATTGACAATTATAGTAAGTGGTTTTGCAAGCACCACACTCAATTCCTTCAGCACTTTTGGATGTACTCTATCAGGTCCAGGTGATTTGCCTGTTTTGAGTTTGTCCAGCATTTTTTTAACAATGTCTGGTGTGAATAGCACCTCAGGGAAGTCCTTCATTAATTTGCATTTCTGTACCAGCGGTACTGTGTTAACATCCTCTCTAGTGAAAACACCTGAGAAAAAATTATCAATATCCTTTGAAGCTAGGCTCCCATCTGTTTGTTCCAGTTCATCTGTTCCACTCTTGGTTTTCATCTTAGAGTTTATATATGCCCAAAATGATTTCTTGGGCAATGAGTTTCTCAAAGTTTCTTATAGCCTTACATGACTTCCAAGTTCCATCGTACCTGGTTTCTCAGTTTGGCATATATTTTGTGTCCATCAGAGCTTCTTGTGGCAGAGTATTTCCTCCAAGCTTGTTGTTTGAGTATGAATTTGGTGATTGTACCGTCACATTTTGTAATAAACCTTAACTTTCTTCTCCCACTCGGTCTCCGGCTTCCCTTACTCGAATCAGAAAATGGACCCGATAAATCGGTCCCTGTTTTGGATGAAGAGTAGCCTAACCTTCAGAGGCGACGGTTGTAGAAGCAGAGGGTTCTTTGTAGTAAGGGTGAAAAACAACCTTATATAAAAGCTGGCTAAAAATGTTGACATGGTGGGGAAATCAACTGAGCTGATAAACTCTTAATTTATGAAGCAAAATATATTCTTTATATATACGTCTTCATATTTACCCGCTACACTTGAGTTGAAAAATGTAATACAAAATGTAGTTTAATTGACTTTAAAACAGAAATAGACAGTGTTCTATCGCCGACATCTTGTCATTTTGCATTCTCTCCCATTTCACCAACTCTCTGGTGATATATGTAGCCATTTGATACTGGAACCAGGGATTCTAATTCCTGTTCCATACTGAAGCTATTCCCACCAGTATTTAGACTATGTTGTCGTTCACCCCTACTTTATCTGGGCCTGTCCATGTTGTAGCATGGAAAATTGTGCCGGAAACCTGATTGATGCCTTCGCAGTGTTAATAGATACTTGCTATCTGGAATAACACTTTTTTTGGAAGCAAATGATTAACAAAAATCAAACACTCAACATTTAGATAGTAAATTGCCGAATCATCACGGGCAATTAGAACTATTAGAATCAACTTTGTATCTAATACAAAATGGATTAAGTTTGCTAATCCACTCCGTTCCTTTATTCCCTCCAGTTGCCTATTCAGCAGTGAGGCCACTCAGACACATGACCTTTCTTCCGGGAGAGTTACAAAAGCCACCATTACGTGCATCGTGACTTATGGTTCACAAGGGAGCATCACAAGTAAAGGTCAGTGAACCATGACACGCACCTCAATATATTGTGAGTGTTCAGATAAATAATACTCTGCATTAAATCACTAATAACTAAGGACATTAATAAGTTCTGATAACATTGCACACACCACCCCACCCCCTGCCCCTGCCAATATAGGTAGATACATTAATGAACATAAAATAAGGTAAGAAATCGGATTTTGACTGGTTGCAATCTACAAATCACATAGTGACAACCTGTAAGCAAGAAACAACAACACCAAAAACAAAATCTAAAAGGATTTCAATCAAACTGGCGTAGTAAGGGCCTACTGTCCAACGGTGAAAACAAGTGTGAACAAACGTATCCGTTAAGGGCACGGTCAATAAATTGATCAATAAAAAAACAACTAATTAGTGAATTACATGATTGTGCCTATCCTATCTGTGAGTTCATTAAAACCCATGCCTATTATAATTACTTGCATTCATGATGGCCCTTGATTCCAACAGCAACATATGGCACTAAAAATAAAACGTGCAATCAACCATCCAGTAATAAATGACACCATCACTCTTAATTGAATTTTGACAGAAGTGGAATTAACTGACGCTCACAGTTGCACATAATCCGATGAAATCATGTTTTCAAACACAATCACACACATTTTTCTCAGGATATCTAAGTTATATTCTAGTGTCCATGATCATCACTTCTTTCAGACTCTTAAAGAATCTTAAAGAATGTTGAAAGAAATGTTGAAGAATGTTAAATACTGCTAGAGATTGTCAACTAGCTTAAAGCTGCCTGGTCCGATGAAAGCATCACATTTTCACAACCAAACCAATTATCTAGACTAAATTTTGCACATCTGACTTCGATACTGGTCTCCTTTCTAAGCATTTGTTGCTACATCGAAGGAATACGGAGTCAAATTAATGTATTAATATATGTTACTGCTGTGGCCTATGGCTTGATGTGAAAGCTTGCCAATATTAAATTACCATGTTTGCACTTCAAATATCTTCAGAGTTAGCCATTTAAAGAAAAGGTTATGTCAACACCAAAGTAAGGTAGATAATAATACTCAACCTAATAATATCTATCCCCAAAACATAATAGGAACTAAAAACAAAATACACATATACATCAAACTCTGCAACTTTAGGAAAAGAATGGTGCATTACATTTTGATTCAACCAGTTCGTATGTGCAAGGTACTTTGCATGATTGCACTGCAAGTGTATGTGAAGTTAACCATAACTTGGTGATTTATTACTGCATACAAGGAATATTAATTCACTTTAATCAAACATGGCATTTCGATATGCATGCCAACATGTATTTCACATCATTTCTCTTCGAATATCACAAAAGTTACCCTTTTAAAATAAAAGTTGCTTTCAAAGTAAATTAATATGGACCATAATGATCAATCTAGTACATTTATATCAAATACATTGCTGAAACTCAAGAACCATAGCCCTATGTAATAGACAATGTGGCACCATCTGCCTACATGTAGCTAATGAATTCTTTTTTCCTTCTCAACCTTTTCTATGGAAAATACATAACCTCATCAGCCATACTGAGAAATATAGGTAAGTGGCACTATTGTATAATATAGCCAGTAACAATCAACAATACTAGTAAATGATGTGTTTCTGATTTGCTGTGTTGTTCTCTCTCTAAATCTTCTATCAGTCAAATCAGATGGATGCCATATCTATTATGACCTTTACATAACAAACACTATCAAAAAAGCAAACCCCAAAATATGGCTACTGCAAAACAGATACACTACATGACTGAGAACATGGCAATTAAAATATATAAAGGCATGATCCTCCCCTACTTCGACTATGGTGATGTAGTATAAATGGGAGGAAATACCAAACCACTAAACAAGCTACATGTACTGCAAAACATAGCCATTAAAATATGTCTCCTAGTACACAAAATATATCCTACAATAGAACTAGACAAAAAATGCTACATCACCCTATTCATGCCGCGGCCATGTTGAAACCAGACCGAGGGCACTTACGAGTCTGCCAGGCACCGCTGTATGAAAAGTCATGTGAATACTTTTTGGTCGACCAAAACCTCTCGAAATCACACAAATTTGAGGGGATTCATTTTTTAAAGTAAGTTATTCATCTTTGCATACCTGTTTTCTATCTATTGGCCAATTTTCACGAAGATTGGGTGACCCTCGCATGGTGATTTTTCCCATTCTTTAACTACAATGTGACTGTTAACTTCAAGTCTGCCTAGTTATGGTTTGTTGTTTTGGGGAGTTTTCAGTCGCATTGGTGTGCTGATGGCTGCAAATCTGCAGCACTGAATGGGCACCGCTGAAAGCAGTCCCATGAGGTCGGGAGTTGGCTTCCGATGGGGAATGATCAGAGGAATTGGGGGGGGGGGGGGTGGGAGGAAGGAAAAAGGCAGCCTAAGAGCCGAACCACAGTACTCTGAGAGGGCCGGGGGAAGCTGGGTGGTTGGTTAGTTTTACGCCCCAGTAAGACCCTAGGCCATACCAGGACGTACACCGACTTGTGACAGCGCCCAATCATGGCAACTTTATAGTGCTGCCCAACTGGGAAATCAGGCCGCCGGCACCATGACCTGATGTCCCACACAGTCACATTATCCTGACACTGTCCTCATAATGCCAAGCGCCAAGCAGCAACAGTTACGTATTTTATAAGTCATTGGTTTGACAAGACCAGGATCCAAACTTCAGTCCCTCCAGATTCACCGGTATGCAAGTAAGTCCGGCCAAGGCCAGAGGAAGAAGTGAAGTGAGGATGCGATTAGATAGGTAGTGGGTGGGGTTACCTGTTTGTTGCCAGTGAAAATTAGTGGTTAGTTGGCAGTGGTGTCCAGCGTGAATAGGGTGAATTCACCCTATTCACGTGCGACCTAATTAGGCATCAGAACGAGGATGAGTAAGCGTCGGTATTGGAAATGGCCATAAGACACTACTGTGTGCTGATGTGTATGAACTACTAGATACATTAAAGGAGTACAATTTGAGGATATTAACTTTTGAAACTATCATAATAATGTTTGCTTACGTTTTTCCTATTTATTGGTCAATTTTCATGAAGATGATGCATTTCAGTAGGCAATGTCAACAAAGTCAAAAACCTTGGCTACCAATCTTTTCTTAAATTCAAAATTGCATAACTTTCTTAATATAGATATATTAAAAAATAGATTTTAACCCTTTTAAAGCTATTATTAATTTGTAATTACTAAGACTAGTTGTTTAACTCTGTTGCACAGATAGCTACGCTGACAGTGCTGCATTACATGACACCACCATAACTATGCAGACTTGAAGTTGACAGCCACATTGTAGTTAAAGAATGGGGAAAATCACCATGCAAGGGTCACCCAATCTTCGTGAAAATTGGCCAATAGATAGAAAAAGGGTATGCAAAGATGAATATGTTGTGTTCAAAAATGAATACCCTCAAATTTGAGTGATTTTGAGAGGTTTTGGTTGACAAACAAGTTTTCACATTACTTTACATACAACCTCGCCTCGCAGATGTGTAAGTTCCCTCGGTCTGGTTTCAACATGGCCGTGGCGTGAATAGGGTGAATTCCCTTGATTATGTTGTAAAATGTTTTGTCAATGACGCAAAATTACCATGCATGCCTTATACTCCAGTGCCACTCCTGCATAAGTATATTCAGCGCTGAAAGGAGAGGGACAACCAGCCACTTTTGAACTTGTCTGAGCCTGCTTGAACTTGCCTAAAAATGGACTTTCCTCTTCTCGTTTTTGCGAGAACTCAGTGTCAGCCAATTAGAGCTGTTCTTTTTTATTGCAAATGGCAGCCCCCAATAACAGCTCTGATTGGCTGAAATTATGGAAAGGTCCCAGTCGAAAACGTCCATTTTTTGTTTTTGTAGTTTCTACTGAGTGCAGGTGGCAGAGTGACGATCTAGCTGCATGGAGGCTAACTAATAAGAAAGACAAAAATAGCCCTTGCCTCGTGAGCAAATTATCGATGTTAGCCTCTGCCAACATACTGAATGTAACATATGATTCATAAATAACAACAATTATTTTAGAATATTTAATGCAGTTACATGTCTCATTATGTGAAATATGGTGTGCATATGGTTTAATATATGGTGCATTGCTTATCTGGCTGTATCTACCTTCTCAGTAGTCAACACATTGACTCTTGTTGTGCATCCACAGGAGGTATTTTCAGAGCTAGGATCGTACCCAGTGTGACACCACCAAACAGTTGGGTACTACTGGAAGCTGCATGCAGCAAACCCATCACTTCTATCGTTTGGCAAGACAAATATGCTTCCACATTAGTTCAGTACATCACATCTGGTGAAATATATAGAATAGGACCATATTACAGGAATGACCCCATTGTACCACATAGAGGATATCTGAAAAAGGGGAACAATACTTCTCAATACTCTAGTATGTTGTTGTATGTCCGTGGATGCAACAATGGCCCATACTTGTTTGGCATGCAGGAAGTTGGTGCTCGAAGTTACAGTGCAATACGTGTGCCCATCACAATAAAATCAAGTAGGTCATACTATGAATATCATTGAGTTATTTTCTAAGCTTGGAGCAGCTCTTAAATGAGACCAAACACAACTTGTTTGCAGATTATTCGACTTCAAGAAATATATTCCAATGTTTAAAAACTAAGCTAGAGTACTATTATTAATACTATATAATAATATATGACCATTTGTGTCTTTAATAACATAATTTAGTAGCATTGACGGCAAACCTGTTTGTGATAACCCAGTTTTCTCAGCAAAAAAATGTTGCACCTAACCTGGCATATTAGGGATAAACATGTATGCAAATTCATAAGTTCTCACCACAACCATGCTTAACCTAACCTAACCTAGAATAGTATTTTATCTCGAGATATATAAGTTCTCACCATAAACAAGTTACACAGAACCTAACCTAATAGGGATATACATGGATTTATAATTTCTCACCACAAACATGTTGAACCTAACCTAATAGAGATATTATACAAATTTATAATTTCTCACCACAAGCATGTCGAACCTAACCTAACTTAATAAGGATATTATATAAATTAATTGCTATGTTTTCTGCTTCACAGATCTTCCTGTACCGACGGTATTCAGTGGAGATGTCAACGTCATTGCACTTACTGTGCAGCAGCCAGACATGTACAAATTTGCTTGTAAAATCAGTCATGCGACAGCAGCACATATGCTCACCATAAATACAGTGATCGACGGTGTGACCCCACAAACACAACAGGAAGAAATGGGCATCGAGAATACCGGAAGGTAACTTAAGCGCTATGGCTAGGCATGTAAGCTTCTTGACAAATGCACTCCACTGTCCTCTGCACAGCTTGTATCATGTTTGTTTGTTGGGGTCTTAGATCATGGCAACATCTAAGGTCATATCAGGATGGGTGCCGATTTGTGAGAGTGTGCACTCATGGAACAGGCCACCGGCACATTGACCCAGTTTGCCACTCAGTCGCACGATCCTAATACTGAGCTAACCAGTCCTTGCCCTATTCTGGAAATGTAGAGCGCCAAGTATCAATTCTGTAGGTCATTGGATTGACTCGGCTGGGATTCAAACTCATGGTGTGGCGGGGGTAGAGCAGCGGCACACGTGCGCGTATTGTGCGAATGTGCGGAAGGTCCTCACAATGCATAGTTTTTTTTTTTTTTGTTTTTTTTTATTGAGGCTGTATTTATACTGTCCATATCATATAAGCCTGGGTATTCAGGCTTGTTTTCAATGCTGGCCAGCTGTAGTGTTGGTGTTGTCTTATCACACAGTAGCTGCTGATAAGGTATTTGATTGCCTGTATTTCAGTAGCAGATAGATAGTTGGTTGGTCTGGTTAGTACTATAGTAGTCTATGTTAATTTTTTAGGATTTTCTTGGCATATATGTGCTTTATTTTTTCTACTCTTATTTCTAGACTAGCCTACTCCTATTTACATATCATAGGCTTGTACGCAGCTGTGAGGTGTGTTATCTGGGTGCTTTTGGTATGGTTACCTTCCATTGGGCGTCTCGCTGGTGGGCCGTGACATGTATCACCTGCCCTTTTGCGGTGCAGCTTAGTTGGGGGTTCCTAGCCTTATTTTGCACAGATATTTTTTGTATGTTTTTAGGTCAGGAGTGAGGCCGTCTGCATGGCAAAACGCGCACATGAGCGCGCGACCCCCGCCACCTCGGCGGATTTTTAGTCCGCCGGTACCCCCCGGCCGGCCTGGAGGTCCTTAACCGGCCTACACCCCACTCCAAAGCCGACAACCTCACCACCACCACCGACGCCCACGCCCTCACCGACTCCTGCCCAGACGCCTTCCCAGACAATGCCTCCGGCCCCCAGCCGGACTCCCACCATACCGTCCGGAGTACCACCGGCTCCCCTGAAGCACGGCCCAACCACCAACACCCAGGTGCTGACCAGCTCAGTGCCACCACCACAGCCAGGGACCACCGCCCCTAAGGCTCCCAACGCCTCCCACGACCACTCGACCGCAGACACCACCGACCCCAACCTCCACCTCACCCCCGGCGATACCGCCTTCCTCAGCCCCCCCTCCCCTCCCCTCCCCTCCCCCCTTCATCAACCCCCCCAACCCTCCCCCTCCCCACCCACCCCGCAGGACTTCGCTGCCCACCTCTCCCACCCCCACCGCACCTCCTCGCCCTTCCCCCCAGACCCTCCGCATGCCGTGGCAGACAACCTCAACGAGCCCACCGTCGACGTCCTCGACCCCCACATCCAGGACACCCTCCCCGCCGCCCCCTCCTAAGGCCCCACCCCCGCCCACTACCGCCCCACCATCCTCTCCACCTGGCCCCACACCTCCGGCGAGGCGTGGGCCCGGTACCCCACCTTCAGCAACACCTACGCCGCCCTCAGGGAAGCGGGCCTCCCTAATTTTTTGGCTGCCCACATCCCCCTCCCCTCAGGCCTACACATACCCGCCTGGCGTGCCCGCCACCGGGACTACCCCGACCCCGCCGTCCTCGACTTTCTCGAGTTTGGCTTCCCCTCCAACTACTCCGCCTCTACCCCTCCCCGCCCCACCTTCTCCAACCACCGCGAGCCCCCGGAGAACCTCCCTCACATCCGGTAGTTTATGATGACCCACCCCAAGTCCGACTCGGGAAAGAGGCGGGTCATCGTGGACATATCATACCCTCTGGGAGCTAGCGTGAACTCGGGCATCCCCCAGCGTGAGTACCTCAGCAGACCCCACTCCTATAGGCTCCGCTGTGTTGCAGACATAGGCCACCGCCTGATCCACAAAGGCACCGGGGCCTACGTTTGGACGGCCGACATCTCCCGCGCTTACCGCCAGCTCCGCGCCGACCCCCTCTCCTGCCCCCTCTATGGCATCTGCCTCGACGGGCAGACTTATGTCGACCTCGCCCTCCCCTTCGGCTGCCGCTCCTCGGGCGCGGCGTGCGTGCGGGTCACCGCAGCAGTGGCTTGGATCCTCCGCCATGAGGGCTTCCACGCCCTCGTCTACGTCGACGACTTCGTCGGGTGCGAGGGCTCCTACCTGAGGGCGTGTCAGGCCTTTGATGCCTTCCTCGCCCTCACCGCCGCCCTCGGGCTCGACGTGGCGCCCGAAAAGTGCCATCCCCCCGCTGTCCACCTCACACGGCTCGGGTTCGCCCTCGACAGCGAGGCGATGACCATCCAGATTGCCCCCGACAAGATCCAAGCCCTCATCACGGACTGCGAGGCCCGCATCGCCCGCCCCGCCCTCGGGAAACGCGACCTTCAAAATATACTAGGCCGTCTCAACCATGTCAGCAGCTGCGTGCTCCCCGCCTGGAAATGTATGACCCGGCTCCTCAGGGCGCTCCGCAGCTGCTTCGGAGCCGCCTCACTCACCCTCACTGGCAATGTCCTCCGGGATCTGAGGTGGTTCGCCACCTATGGCCGCACCTCCAACGGCCTCCACCTCCTCCGGGCCCCGGAGACCCGTCCCCTCGTGATCGAGTGCGACTCGTGCCGGGGGGCACCGGATCCTGATCAGGACCTCAAAAACCATATCCGGCCCCTCGGGTGTGGTCGCCCTCTTCGTCCCTGCTGCCTTCGGATCCAGCCTCTGCCCCGTCGCAGCCTGGCACCGCACCATCGACCAGTGCCCGGCGCCCCCCGGCGCCCCGGCCTTCATGATGCCCTCCGGCCGGCCCCTCGACCCGTGCTCCCTCACGCGCTCCTGAGGGGCGCCCTCCAAGCCCAAGGGGTGCCCGCCCACCAGACCTTCACCCTCCACAGCCTCCGCCGAGGCACAGCCCAAGCCTGCCACCGCGCCGGGGTGCCCCTCGCCGACATCATGACCCAGGTCACCTGGACCTCAGAGGCGGTCCACGTGTATGTGCCCGCCTCGCACCCTTGGGCGCGCCTCGAGCCCTCTCCTCCGTTTTGGTGGAGGGCTCCTCTGCGCCCCTCCCCATGAACACTAAGCTCCCCTCAGCTCCTAGTATAAGCTATATCTTATCGCTCCTTATGAGCCTCCTCTTTTTGCTCTTCGCATCTGTCTCTTGTATAGTTTGTATGTTATGTCTGAGGCGTTCCAATAAAGCGCCTTTCTTTCCACCCCTGCCTTGCTTTCTTCCTTTTCGAGCATCGGTCGTAATGCTCGCATTGCATTTGATGTGAGGAAAGGAAGAGACCCTCCCCCCGCCTCTCCTGCCGCCGCCCAGCTTTCTCACCTTCCATGTCATCCCTCCCTCAGCTTTCTCCCTCGCCCTTCCCGCCCTGCCCCGCCGCTTTCTCACCTCCCCCGCCTCTCGCCTCCCCCCTCCCTCCCTCATAAGGCCTCAGTCGCTCGCCTTCCAGCCGTCCTCCCTGCTCAAGCTCCTTTTTCTGTCACATTCCGACGCATCGCGCAAGCACTTGGCCAACAGCAAAAATCACTTTCAAACGTTGAGATGCATCAAACCTTTCAGCTTGTGGCCAACGTATGGCCAACATATGGCTAACATGACTCCCGGCGAAAAACGCTCACATTACGCTCACGGCACGCTCGCAGAATGCCGGTGAATGTTATTTACGTAATTCGATCCCCAGAACTATGCCTTATACTTTACATATGTGAAGACATGGTGGAGAAATGCAAAACGTACATTAGATGTACATTGGTCGTAATGCTTGCATTGCGCTTGATTCGCAGTGGAGGAGGAGCACCCCCCCCTCTCTCCTTCCCCACCAGGCCGCGACTGTTGCGTTGCGTAACCTCCCCCCCCCTCTCCCTCTCTCCCTTATAACCCAGCCTTGCTGCCCTCTCTCGCCACACTGCCTCCTTCCCCTGCCAGACGCACTCCTCCTTTCTACGTTATCCATATGTTGTCAATTCCGTTGTCAATACGCAGACTGTATGTTTCCACTGGCTCGCCATCCATCTGACATAGGTACATGTAGTGCAACGTAGTGCAATGTAGTGCAACGTAGTGAACAGTGTTTGTCTAACATACGTCTAATGTACACTGACGCATGCCTAATGTATACCTAATGAACGGCCGATGTAAAAGCCAAACATTGTCAAACGTCAAAAGTTTTGTTCACGACCCCTTAACGAGCTACGCCGTATATCGATGTACATCAATGTACATCAAGGTACATTGACGTACATCAACGTATACATAATGAACACATAGTAATGAGTAATGCATATCAACATACACTGATGTATTGGCGCAAAATCACCTATGTCGGCAGACGCTTGTGTGATGTGTCGTAGTGTTACAGTTTCAGCCACTGCATCCGGTTTAATTTCATGTGGACACAATAAACCAACCATCAAATATATTGAGTGTTGACCTCTTCCTCACCAAAACAACCTTACTTTTCACAATTATTAATTTGCGGCAGCAACATGGATAATTTGGCGTGCGGGACCGATCAGCCCACCTTAATGACAGTGTAATTTAGATGGGCTTTTATGGATCCACACTCCACCCCTGTTCAGGAGGTTAATGCGGGCTTGCCCCAAGGAGACTACCTCGGCCTTCCTTCTGTGTACACCCTCCCTTCGGTAGCCAACCTGGGCCGGAGGCTCATGCAGGAGGGCCAGAGGGCCCACTCCTGGACCACAAATATCTCCTGGGCCTACCGGCAGCTCCGGGCAGACCCCCTGTCTGCGGCACTATTCTGCATAATGGTCGACGACCACCTGTGCATCTACATTGCGCTTCCCTTTGGTTGCAGGACCTTGGTGGCCGCCTGTTTGTGTGTCACCTCCGCGATCTCTTGGCTCATGGAGCGGGAGGGCGACTTCACGCTAGTCTACGTCGACGACTTTGTCGGCTGCGAGGCCCCCTACATCCGGCCTCACCAGGCCTTCGATGCCCTCCTTGCACTGTGCGCAGACCTGGGCATCGACCTGGCCCCCGACAAGGGCTTCCCCCCAGCGGTCAAGCTCACGTGGCTGGCTTTTGAGGTGTGTTTGCAGCACATCCTGATAAGGATACCCCAGGCCAAGCTTGACCAAGTGGTCGAGGATTGCGGCCGCTGGCTGTCAAGGCCCTCCCTCACCGGGAAGGCCCTCCAGAGGCTGCTGGGAAAGTTCGCCGACATCAGTCAGTACATCCCCTCGGCCCGTAAGTTCATGTGCCGCATACAGAGGAGCATCCGCTCCCTCCTCCCCCTGGGTGTCCCCGATGTGGAACCCGACCTGCAGAACGATGTCTGTTGGTTCTATGACTAAAGGTCCAAGGGCCACGGCTTGTACCTCCTGCTGGCCCCGGTCTGGCCCACGTGGACCATCGAGTGCGACTCCTGCCTCACGGGTGGGGGGCGCGTTCTTCCGCGGAGAGCTGCTTCTCCCAGGGATACGACGACCGCATGAGGGGCACGTACCATCCACCAGCTCGAGGCCGTCAACCTCGTCCTAGTGGTCAAGACTCTGAGGCTTGTGGTGTCAAGTGGCATCGAGATCATCGTGAACACGGACACGGCCTCCGCTCCCGCCCACGAGTCTGGCCGCGCCACTGACACAACCCTGGGGGCGTGCGCCCGGGAGCTCTGGCTGATCGCGGTGATGGCCTCCTTTACCATCACTGTCAGTCACAAGCCCAGCATCGAGCTGTTGCTCACCGTTGCCCTCAGTCGAGCACACTCTTCCCCGGGAGCAATGTCGCATTAACTCGTTATCCCGAATTAGGTTTCACCACTCGCCTGAGATGTTTACCCATGATATCTGATCTGTAACCTTGGCAATGGGGCGCACACGCACATGATGACCTTCTACTGGGCAGTGCAGGCACCGGGGACGTGGCGGAACCACGCGAGACAGGCCATGCATTATGTCGAGTTCATGCTCGACTGGGACGTCGACCACATGAAGCCCCCTATGACGTTGCACAATTCATCGCGCACCTCCACTGCCTCCTGCCATCGACCTCTTCGTTGGCCACCGCCCTCTCCGCCGCACACTCCTGGCTCAGGGAGGCCGGCAGGGACCCCGCCCCCTTGGACCCCCCTTTTCTGAGCGGGTCCGGTGGGGTGGGGAAGGCTCTTCATGGTCCCCGGTCCGGTGCGTCCCCTCGATCACCCCCTTGATGATCGGCCAGATCTACAGCTACCCCAGCACCCAGGGACACCGCAGTGTGGTCCCCTGGGCGGCGGTCATCGTTGCATTCTTTACTCTGATGCACCAGTCAAACCTCCTCACCCCCTCCCACAGTGGGAGGGCAGCCCCCATACGGTGTGACATGGGGACTTCAGCCCGGCCCCTGGAGGGCTTCGAGTCGCCATATCATCATCCAAGACGATAAAGTCACCGTCGCAGGCCGTCGCCCTCTTCGTCCCGGCCCTGACCAGGTCCCCGCTGTGCCCGGTCTGGGCCAGGTCCCAGACGGTGCAGCAGGTCCCTGACCCTGATGGTGCGGGAGGTGCTCATGGAGGCAGGATCCTGGTGGTGTCGAGTTTCACCCTCCACGGCCTGCGGAGGGGGCGGCTCAGGCCTGCGCTTTGAGTGGGGGATGACCTGGCGGCCATAATGGCACAAGGCACCTGAGAGTCCTCGGCAGTGTTCAGCTATGTCCCCTGCCTGGCTGGCAATCGGGGAAGCCCCCCTCGACATCAACGCCATCGACTGACTTCCCCACATTTTGTAATAAACCTTAACTTTTTTCTCCCACTCGGTCTCCGGCTTCCCTTACTCAAATCAGAAAATGGACCCGATAAATCAGTCCGTGTTTTGGATGAAGAGTAGCCTAAACTTCAGAGGCGACGGTTGTAGAAGCGGAGGGTTCTTTGTAGTAAGGGTGAAAAACAACCTTATATAAAAGCTGGCTAAAAATGTTGACATGGTGGGGAAATCAACTGAGCTGATAAACTCTTATTTTATGAAGCAAAATATATTCTTTATATATAGGTCTTCATATTTACCTGCTACACGTGAGTTGAAAAATGTAATTCAAAATGTAGTTTAATAGACTTTAAAATGGAAATCGACGGTGTTCTATCGCCGACATCTTGTCATTGTGCATTCTCTCCCATTTCACCAACTATATGGCTTTATATGTAGCCATTTGACACTGGAACCAGGGATTCTACTTCCTGTTCCATACTGAAGCTATTCCCCCCAGTTTTTAGACTACGTTGTCGTTCACCCCTACTTTATCTGGGCCTATCCATGTTGTAGCATGGAAAATTGTGCCGGAAACCTGATTGATGCCTTGGCAGTGTTAATAGATACTTGCTATCTGGAATAACACCTTTTTTGGGAGCAAATGATTAGCAAATGATTAGCAAAAATCAAACACTCAAAATTTAGATAGTAAATTGCCGAATCATCACGGGAAATTAGAACTATTAGAATCAACTTTGTATCTTTTACATAGTTGACTTTCGATTATCATACACCCAAAATGGATTAAATTTGCTAATCCAATCCGTTCCTTTATTCCTTCCAGTTGCCTATTCAGCAGTGAGGCCGCTCAGACACATAACCTTACTTCCAAGTTAATTAAAGAAGTCAACGTTTTGTGCACCGTGACTTATGGTTCAGGAGAGAAATTCACAACTACAGGTCAGTGAACCATGACATGCACCTCAATATATTGTGAGTGTTCTGTTAGATAATACTCTGCATTAAATCACTGCATTAAATCACAGTTCTGATAACATTGCACACAACACCCCACCCCTTGCCCCTGCCAATATATGTAGATAAATTAATGAACATAAAATAGGGTAAGAAATCGGATTTTGACTGGTTGCAATCTACAAATCACATAGTGACAACCTGTAAGCAAGAAACAACAACGAACACTGCTACTCAAAACAAAATCTAAAAGGATTTGAATCAAGCTGGTGTTGTAAGGGCCTACTGCCCAACGGTGAAAACAAGTGTGAACAAACTTATCCATTAAGGGGAGGGTAAATAAATTGATCAATCAAAAAACAACTAATTAGTGAATGACATGATTGTGCCTATCCTAGCTGTGAGTTCATTAAAACCCATGCCTATTATAATTACTTGCATTCATGATGGCCCTTGATTCCAACAGCAACATATGGCACTATAAAACCTGCAATCAACCATCTAGTAATAAATGACACCGTCACTCTTAATTGAATATTGACAGAAGTGGAATTAACTGACGCTCACAGTTGCACATATGAAATCATGTTTTCAAACACAATCACACACATTATTCTCAGGATATCTAAGTTATATTCTAGTGTCCATGATCATCACTTCTTTCAGACTCTTACAGAATCTTAAAGAATGTTGAAACAAATGTTAAAAAATGTCAAACAGCTAGAGATTGTCAACTAGCTTAAAGCTGCCTCGGCCGATGAAAGCATCACATTTTCACAACCAAATCAATTATCTAGACTTAATTTTGCACATCCGACTTTGATGCTGGTCTCCTTTCTAAGCATTTGTTGCTACATCGAAGGGATATGGAGTCAAATTAATGCATTAATATATGTTACTGCTGCGGCCTATGGCTTGATGTGAAAGCTTGCCAATATTAAACTGCCATGTTTGCACTTCAAATATCTTCACAGTTAGCCATTTAAAGAAAAAGTTATGTCAAAACAAAAGTAAGGTAGATAATAATACTCAGCCTAATAATATCTATCCCCAAAACATAATAGGAACTAAAAACAAAATACACATGAACATCAAACTCTGCTACTTTAGGAAAAGAATGGTGCATTACATTTTGATTCAACCAGTTCGTATGCACAAGGTACTTTGCATGATTGCACTGCAAGTGTATGTGAAGTTAACCGTAATGTATTACTGCATACAAGGAATATTAATTCACTTTAATCGAACATGGCATTTTGATATGCATGCCAACATGAATTTTGCATAATTTCTCTTTGAATATCACAAAAGTTACCCTTTTAAAATAAAAGTTGCTTTCAAAGTAAATTAATGTGGATCATAATGATCAATCTAGTACATTTATATAAAATACATTGCTGAAACTCAAGAACCATAGCCCTATGTAAGATACAATGCGGCCCCATCTGCCAACATGTAGCTAATTGATTCTTTTGTCCTTATCAACCTTTTCTATCGAAAATACATAACCTCATCAGCCAGAGGGCAACGAACTACAACAGAAGAAGTCATGAGCACTACTGTAGGTAAGCGGTGCTATTATATACAATAGCCAGTAACCACCAATAATACTAGTAAATGATGTGTTCCCAATTTGGTGTGTTGTTCTCTCGCTAAATCTTCTATCAGTCAAATCAGATGGATGCCATATCTAGTATAACCTTTGCATAACAAACACTATTAAAAAAATGAACCACAAAATATGGCTACTGGGAAAACTGAGGTACTACATGACTGAGAACATGGCAATTAAAATATATAAAAGCATGATCCTCCTCTACTTCGACTACGGTGATGTAGTATACATGGGAGGAGATACCAAACTACTAAACAAGCTACAGGTTCTGCAAAATAAAGCCCTTTAGATATGGCTCCAAGTACACAAAAGATATCATACAATAAAACTACACACAAAATGCAACGCAACTCTATTAAGAAGTAGAAAGGAAACGCACCTGAAAATACTAGCACACCACTACACCACAAAATCACGCCACACACCAACACAGAGATGGACAGGCCATGGTCATGCATCTGGTCCACCCTGAAATAAAAACAAGCACCCTCGCTGGAGCTTATATACGTTATGGGCAGAGTAAATACCTTGTCAATAAAAAAATATATATATATATATATATATATCTAGAAATGAATGCTATTAGAATTCTGTTATATAATGAGTAAAAATGCAAACTTGTCGTGATGTGTGCTGCCTTAGTGAAGAAATAATAACATGAAACTATTCTGCACATAACTGACACATTCAATGTTCCTGTACAACACCACCTATCTAGGGCCATAGATAGTTGGGGGGGGGGAGAAGTTGCACACCAACAAAAAACCTGACAACCCAGTATGTAACCTCGCTGAAATGGCTATAAATAGCATTTCACAGCCTCTAGATTTAAGAAATGTCATGTGAGGAGTGGGGAGGAGCTACTACCAAGCCCCTTATTACCTCACGCCCTTGGCAGTCACCCATTCCAAGAATTGATCTGGCACCCCAAAGAAAAAATACTAACTATGGCTGTGCCTATTGTGAGGATAACCGGAGGAATGTCTTTTGTTGCAGAAACAAATATATACGTTCTCTGCTATTTTCTGGACTCATGCATGGTCCCATTTCAATATACTGCCGCCATCTGGTGGAATCCATCTGAACCTTTATGCGGTAAGCCATATCGGTGGTGCTATTTAATGGCAGAGTTAACAACACTTGCAGTTATGTGACTCAGAATGGGTTCCACTCTGGTTGAAGTGACCAAAGTTAGTGATGAGCATATTCAGCGCTGAAAGGAGAGGGACAACCAGCCACGTTTGAACTTGTCTGAGCCCGTTTGAACTTGCCGGAAATGGACGTTCCTCTTCTCGTTTTTGCGAGACCTCAGTATCAGCCAATTGGCGCATAATTTCCGAATTGTGGTTGATTCGGTGAGGGGAGCCGGGTACCCACCACACACCAAGCGGCATCGACGAACACTGATCGAAACCTCCCCCCCCCACATAGCCATTCGGTTTCGCTTCCTCAAACCATCGAGATTTCACAAATACAGAGCAACCCCGACTCCACCCACGGCACTCACAATACACCACCCACGTCAAATAAACCACCAAGTGAAAGAGGAAAATGCAGCGCATACGACAAACGTCATGACTGGTCGCTAGGCCCGCTAAGCGCTCCACACGGAGGCCCCGACCCGAGCAGGCGCAGGAGCAGCTCGAATCAAGAAAAGGCGCTTGCTAATAATGCTGAGCACCTGGCTAGGAAGGGACAAGTATCAATTCCAAAGTCATTGGATTGACTCAGCTGGGAACCAAACTCCTGACCTTCTGCACGCCAGGCGTGTTCTCTATCGGGCTGATCGGGCTGTGAAGAAGCTGATCGGGCTGCGAAGAAGGCCCTGAACTGTGAACCATGTCTGATCCCTCACTCTGATCTGAAACCACTAATAGCCACCCACATAAAATCCAAATGGCAACATGAGTGGGATGAAAACATTAATAAACCATCTGTGGGAAATTGAACCATCTGTGGGAAAGCTACCACAGGCTCATGCGGGAGGTTGGCAGGACCAAGTGGTCCTTAGCCGCTGCCATATTGGTTACTCGTGGCTTACACATGCTTTTCTTCTCAAGGGGGAACCTCCCCCTGAATGTATTGGGTGTCAGCCTGCTGACACTCAAACACATTTTACTAAGTTGCGTTGATTTGTTGGCCCTGCACCAACAGTTCTACACTGCAGACAGTATGCATGACCTTTTTACTAAGGTAAAACAGGAAAACATTTTAGCCTTTTTGAGGGCATCTTGACTGTACCACCTCATATAGTTTACTAAATAAATTCTATCAATTATTAATAAAACTTTTCTTTTTCTATGGGAATTTGTTTCCCTTGACCACAAATATATGATTGTGAGCTTTCTAATTTAATGAGTGCCTATTGGCACATAATAGATTGTCTGCTTTTACATGTAAAAGCGATGGTTTGAACAAAAAACAAACATTTCTCGCCGTGAATATGGCCTATGCTGCCGACACGGCGTAAAGCAACCACCAATCAATCAATCAATCTATCGGTTAGGTCGCCACACCCTGCATGGTTTGCTACCACTGGTGACCACTTTGCGACCACTTTGTGGCCAAAAAGCCGAATGGTTGCTGACTTGTCGCCGACTGGTCACCAACCTGTCACCAACCGGTCACAAGTGCTGAAAGTGGTCAGCAACCATCTTGCAACCATTTTGGGCAAAGGACCATGAAAGTAAACCATCAAATATTGGTGCAGTTATTTAATGGCACCTGTATTTTGCATATTCTATGCTGCTAATAAATTGGAAATAACTATCTGTATGCTTTTTTGAATAGATATAAATCAGCATAAATGTTCATTATGGGGTTAAGCTCATGTCAGTTATTTAAAGCAGAAGCTACGGCAATCAACCCTATTGCTGGTGCGTATCATTTTCTCATTTACAATGTAGCTGGCTTGTTCTCCCAGTGGGGCAGCACTATGAAGTTGCGATGAGCATGCACTATCACAACTCGGTACCCGTCCTGATAGACCATGTATGTTGCTAGGACATAAAACCCCAACACACAAATTTGTTAGTCACATACCTATTATGTGTGATTCAGGAGGTGTGAAATGAGGTGTGATAGTACAGACAAACTGACTGGTATCACCTCTGATCAAAGCTTGTGAGCTTTTGTCTCTTTTTTTAATAAGGGTGTGAGCTTTTGTCTCGGGAGCTTTTGTCTTGTGAGATTTTGTCTTGTCAGCTTTTTTCTTGTGAGCTTTTGTCTTGTGAGCTTTTGTCGTAGAACCGGTTCTAGGGAAGGGCTACCACATCTAGCTGGCTTCTTCTTTGATGCATTGCCTCTACCATGATGCTCCATCACATAGGTCCACGGGTGATAGGCCTACATTTCATTTTGCCATTTACAAATATAGCTAATGGAAATACAAATACGCAAGATGCAAGTTCTGAAATGGATATGCTAGCAGTGATGGCAATTGTGGGATTCTTTTACTTTCCCACAATAACAACTGTATAAATGGACCAATAAACTCTACCTAATAATGTTGTAGAATTGGTGTTGTGAGTTTCACATATAACACTTCTGTTCACATGGGCCATGTCCACAACTGAATGCTCATGTGAATATATGTGCTGACTGTATTCCCAGTATGCTAACTACATCAAAATATAAAATTAGATTGGGACACAATGAAATCTCACCTTGTTCAACGATGCAAAGATTAATAAAGTAGGCCATAGGCCTAAAGGTTTTAATTGAATACATAGTTGCCCTTTTATGAGACGGAAAGAATCTCTGTGATTATCATAATGATTTGGGGTTGATAGGTCATGAAGCTGAAAGGTATAAACCCCTAGATGTGTTACCCATTTAAGTCATTGCTACTGAATTATAGCGTACATGTATGAGTGAAAGCTTTCAATTAATCATTTCCAATCACACAAATATAGCTATCGGAAGTATGACTACACTGGAAACGAGTACCAAAAGAGATAAGAGCACTGATGGTAAGTGTTTCATTCTATTACTTTCTATCAATGACCGGTGTGTAGTAGGTCCATTGGCCAAGCAAAAGGCACTAGCCGATAATTTTACAGAATTGGTATTGTGAGACATATGGCACTTGTGTTTGCATGAGTAGGTCCCACAATGCTAAACCTGTGTGAATGTCCATAGTGCATTCTGTGTTCATTTCTAGCAGGATACATGAAGTTGCATAATCCGTTGAAAACATTAATATTAAAAAACAAAAGGTCCATCTGAATTTTGTTCAAATTAAGTCCTAGTGCAAGCAGCAACCATTTATTACAGTATGTTCTTCATGTGATGGGCTACTAAGCTATAACATGAGCATACATAGCCTATGCAAAGCCTATGTCCAGCACTTCATTCTCTACCTCAAATTGCATTTTGTATATTTTCACTACAAACAAGTCCAAAGTTACCCCATAACACATAAACTAAAGTAATCGATTTTGTAATGATCAACCTAGTATAGTTGTCTGAAAGAAAGCCAGAAACACAATGCTATCACATTATGTAGCTTCAACTACCTTACATGGAAATTAAATGTTGTGATTGATCCACATTACTAAGGTGTAGTTGCTCTAATATGAAGTTTGTGGGGGATCTGAAATTATCATCATCATGATTTTGCTTTCTCGGTTCTCGGTTGAAATAGATAGGTATCTTTGGAACCGATATCACAGAATGATGCTTATTGCAATACACTGAACATACACAGGTAATTGATTTCATTTTTTCATTTGCAAATTCCCAAATATAGCTACTGGAAGTTCAACTACACAGGAAGCGAGTACCAACATAGATGTCACCACTGATGGTAATTGTGTCATTATATATCTTTCTAGCAATGACAGTTGTGTATTGGCCAACAAAGAACAATAGGCCTCCCCAATACTATTATGGAATTGGTGTTGTGAGTGTGACACACACAAGTGGTGTTCATATGGGTGACTGTCACAACAGAAAGCCCGTGAGAATAGGCCTACCGGTAATTGAGGGTACATGGATATATTGGCTGGTCTGATTGACCCAAATATGATCCAACGATTTACAAACTAATGGCATATATTTAATGCTTTATTGCCATAACATGAAAGTCTCTCAGGTGTGGCTGAATCTATTCGCCATGACCTTGTCAAGAGGATCTCACGACTCAACCCTTAGATTTGCTTTCTATTTTAATTCATTGTACCTACTGAGTCTGTGCCTAAGCAGGCATGAGTGACAGCTTTATTTTCTCACTTACAATGTAGCTACTGAAGGTATTACAATGCTGGAAACAAAATCAACATCCAATTCCTCCCCTGGAACTAAGTAGCATACATTGTCCGGGCCACTGTCTAACAAGGTGCTGTTCTCTATATTCACATCACCGCGTCCTGACTAAATATCCTAAATTGTTTGCCAATAGCTTAGCTAAAGCTGCTAGTACCAGCATAAAACCCCAACAAACAAATGTGTTAGTCACATACCTAATATGTGTGATTCAGGAGGTGTGAAATGAGGTGTGATAGTACAGACAAACTGACCCTGGGAACACCTCTGATCACAGCTTGTGAGCTTTTATCTCTTTTTTCAATAATGGTGTGAGTTTTTGTCTTGTGAGCTTTTGTCTTGTGAGGTTTTGTCGTAGAAACGGTTCTAGGGAAGGCCTACCACGTCTATCTGCATGGTTTCTCCATTGATTCATTGCCTCCACCAAGACGCTCCATCACATAGGTCCACGGGTGATAGGTCTACATTTTATTTTGCCATTTACAAATTTACAAATATAGTTCATGGAAATACAAATACGCAAGATGCACATTCCGAAATGGATATGCTAGCAGTGATGGCAATTGTGCGATTCTTTTGCTTTCCCAATATGACAAGTGTATCAATGGACAAGTAAACTCTACGTGATGATGTTGTTAGAAGTTGTGTGGTATGAGTTCAAATTAAATTACACTTCTGTTCACATGGGCCATGTCCACAACTGAAAGCTCAAGTGTATATATGTGCTGACTGTATTCCATTGCGCTAACTACATCAAAATATAACATTAGATTGGGACACAATTAAACCTCACCTTGTTAAAAGATGCAGAGATTAATGAAGTAGGCCATAAGTGTACAGGTTTTTATTGAATACATAGTTGCCCTGTTATGAGACATAAAGAAGCTCTGTGATTATCATTATGATTTGGGGTTGATAGGTCATGAAGTTGTAAGGTATCAACCCCTAGATGTGTTTCCCCATTTAAGTCATTGCTACTGAATTATGGCGTACATGTATGAGTGAAAGCTTTCAATTAATCATTTCCAATCACACAAATATAGCTATCGGAAGTATGACTACACAGGAAACGAGTACCAAAAGAGATGAGAGCACTGATGGTAAGTATGTCATTCTATTACTTTCTAGCAATGACCTGTGTATAGTAGGCCTATTGGCCAAACAAAAGGCACTAGCTGATAATTTTACAGAATTGGTGTTGTGAGACATATGACAGTTGTGTTTGCATGAGTGGGTCCCACACTGGTAAACCTGTGTGAATGTCCATAGCACATTCTGCGTTCATTTCTAGGAGGATAGATGAAGTTGCATAATCCGTTGAAAGCATTAATATTAAAAAACAAAACCTCTATCTGACTTTTGTTCAAGTTAAGTCCTAGTGTAAGCATCAACCATTTATTACAGTAATGTTCTTCATGTGATAGGCTACTAAGCTATAACATGAGCATACAGAACCTATGCAAAGCCTATGTCCAGCACTTCATTCTCTACCTCAAATTGCATTTTGTATATTTTCACTACGAACATGTCCAAAGTTACCCCATAACACATAAAGTAGCTTCAAACTAAAGTAATCGATTTTGTAATGATCAACCTAGTATAGTTGTCTGAAAGAAAGCCAGAAACACAATGCTATCACATTATGTAGCTTCAACTACCTTACATGGAAATTAAATGTTGTGATTGATCCACATTACTAAGCTAATCATATATAATGAAGGTGTAGTTGCTCTAATATGAAGTTTGAGGGGGATCTGAAATTATCATCATCATGATTTTGCTTTCTCGGTTCTCGGTTAAAATAGATAGGCATCTTTGGAACCGATGCCACAGAATGATGCTTATTGCAATACACTGAACATACACAGGTAATTGATTACATTTTTTCATTTGCAAATTCCCAAATATAGCTACTGGAAGTTCAACTACACAGGAAGCGAGTACCAACATATATGTCACCACTGATG
>CM059193.1:96753015-96789068 GCA_030323885.1 Branchipolynoe longqiensis
GCATTACGTTTGATGCGATGAAAGGAAGAGTCCCTCCCCTCCCCCTGCCTGCCCACGCCCTGCGGCGCAGCATTCGCACCTTGCGCGATGCCCGCTGCTCACCCTCGCCCTCCTCGGCCCTGAGCGTTCACGCCTTCCTTGCCACTGCTCACTTTCCCCCTTATAAGGCCGCCCGCCGCCTCCCTCAGCCATTCGCCTCCAGTCTCCACCACGCAGCCCTTCTTCTACTTTGGCACTCCAGCCCGGCTATACTCCACCTCGGACCTCTGCTCCTCTGCCGACCTGACATCATGCCCGGGCGCGGAAAGCGAAAAGGCCGGAAGGGCTCCAAGGCGTCCGGCATGGCCACGCCAGGACCCTCCTCGGGCTCCCAGGGAGGCTCCGTCCCGTCTACGGCCCCGGTGTCGCCCGCAGCGCCCTCGGGCCAGCCCAGCAGCGAGACGGCCCTCCTCATCGAGGCCATCTCCCGCCTCACCAGCCGCATGGACACCCTCGAGACGGGGCAAGCCCGGGCGGCCCCGAGGAGCCCCCCGCCCACGCCGAGGCGGGAGCCCGCATACAGCCTGCCGCACGTCCCGGCGCCTCGGGCGCACGCCGCAGCCGGGAGCCGGCCGCCGCCTCCACCTCAAGCGACTCAGCCTGGAGGCCTGCACCCCCAGTATGAGGGGTACACCCGCGCCCACGCCAGCTCAGCACCGCCGCCCACCTACCACCAGTATCCCGTGGAGCACACCCCAGCATCCGCGGCCGACGCGGTGCGCGAGATACTGGCCTCCGCCGAGGCGCAGCACACCGTTCGCCGCAGAGGTATCCCATCTGATTATGTGTTTCCCTGCGACCTCGTGGAGAGGGGGGTGGGGGCGCAAGGCGGTGAAGCTCGGAGAGGCAACCAAGGACGAGTACAACCTCGCCCTCCTCTCCATGGTCAATCACCCCTCCTTCCCAGACCACTCCCTCCAGGGCCTACACCACCACCACCTGACCGTCATGAGGGACATCCTTATCCACCCCTGGCCAACCGTCCGCCGGTACTCGGAGACCATTTTCTCCTGGATCGCGGACCGAAGGCTCCCCCAGGGGTGGCATGACCCTGTGGCCCTCAACATGCTCAGGGTCGACTCCCTCACCACCCCCGCCCAGCAGCCTGCCACAGCCGCCCACACTCGTCCAACAGACCCACCCAGAACCCGCCAACAGCCCCGCCCCCAGCCCGAGGCCCGGATCACCTTCAACAGAGACCTCCACGGGGCCCCATGCAACGCTTGGAACCGGGACCCCGCGTCCTGCACCCAAGCCGGCCCTGGGGAGGCTCACGGCCAGGGGGGCGCCAAGCAGCGGCATACATGCGCTTACTGCGCCAATGTGCGCAAAATGTTAACTGCGCACAGTGAGGACGTCTGTAACTTTAAGCGCAACCGTGAGCGCGCGATGCCCGCCGCCTCGGCGGATTTTTAGTCCGCCGGTGCCCCCCGGCCGGCCCGGAGGCCCTTAACCGGCCCACTACTGCTCAGTCCAGCCCCACCGACATCCACTACCCAACCAGCCCCCACGTCACCACCCCCGGCCTCGGACCGCCGCTCCTCCTCGGACCGATCCCTCCGGCCAAACACAGCGCCGCCCCGGGCACCACCAGTGTCCCCGAGGCCCAGCCCGCCAACCTCACCGGAGCCGCTCCTGCCAGCACCGCCTCCACCACCCGGGATCCCCTTTCGCCCACGAGGCCCTCGCCGCCTCCCTACACCGGCTGTCTACCAGCATCGTCAACCCAGACCTCCCACTCACCCTAGGCGACACCGCCTTCCTCAGCCCCCCGACCCCGACCCCGACCCGGACCCTCCCCCCCCCTCACATGCCACCCCCCGCAACACCCCCCCCCCCGATACTACCCTCCACGCATACGCATGCTGAGGGATACTTCGCTAAGCCCCTGCCCGCCCCGACCGCCACCCTGCCCCCGCCCCCGCCCCGACCCTCGACGAACCCACCGTCGACGTCATCAACCCCCACCTCCAGGACACCCTCCCAGCCGCCCCCTCCTGCGGCCCTACCCCCACCCAGTACCGCTCCACCCTCCTCTCCTCCTGGCCCCACACCTCCGGCGAGGCGTGGGCCCGCTACCCCGCATTCAACCATGCCTACACAACCCTCCGGAAAGCGGGCCTTCCTAACTTTTTGGCCGCCCGCATTCCTCTCCCCTCGGGCCTCCACATTCCCGCCTGGCGCACCCACCTCCGCCACTACCCCGACCCCGCCGTCCTCGACTTCCTCGAGTTCGGCTTTCCCGCCAACTACTCCGCCTCTACCCTCCCCCGCCCCTCCTTCTCCAATCACCGCGAGTCCCCCGAGTACCTCTCTCACGTCCGAGACTTCGTCGACACGGAGCTGGCCCTCGGCGCCCTGATCGGCCCCTTCACCGTCCCCCCCTTCTCCCCCATGATGACCCGCCCCAAGGCCGACTCGGGCAAGAGGCGGGTCATCGTCGACCTCTCCTACCCCCCGGGGGCGAGCGTGAACTCGGGCATCCCCCGGCGCGAGTTCCTCGGGGAACCCCACACCTACACCCTCCCCTCCGTCGCCGACGTAGGCCGCCGCCTCATCGACCAGGGCCACGGGGCCTACGTCTGGACCGCCGACATCTCCCGGGCCTACCGCCAGCTCCGTGCCGACCCCCTCTCCTGCCCCTTGTTCGGCATCTGCCTCGACGGCAACACATACATAGACCTTGCCCTCCCCTTCGGGTGCCGCACCTCGGGCGCTGCCTGCGTCCGCGTCACCGCTGCAGTGGCCTGGATCATCCGGCGCGAGGGTTTCCATGCCCTCGTCTACGTCGACGACTTCATAGGGTGCGAGGGCTCCTACCTGAGGGCGTGCCAGGCCTTCGACGCCTTCCTCGCCCTCACCGCTGCCCTCGGCCTCGATGTAGCACCCGGTAAGTGCCATCCTCCCGCTGTCCGCCTCATCTGGCTAGGGTTCGCCCTTGACAGCAAGACGATGACCATCCGCGTCGCCCCGGCCAAGATCCAGGCCCTCATCGACGACTGCGACGCTCGCATCGCCCAGCCCACCCTCGGGAAACAACAGCTGCAAAGTCTCCTGGGCCGCCTCAACCAGGTGAGCGGCTGCGTGCTCCCCGGCCGGTAGTTCATGGCCCGGCTCCTCGGGGCGCTCCGCAGCTGCTTCGGCGCCGCCTCCATCACCCTCGCCGACGACGCCCTCCGGGATCTGAGGTGGTTCGCCGCTTATGGACGAATCTCCAATGGTATCCACCTTCTCCGAGCCCCAGAGGGCCGCCGCTGGGTGATCGAGTGCGACTCCTGTCTCACCGGGGGCTGTGCCCACTCCCCCACGCATTACTACGCCCGAGGGTACTCCTCGGGGTTCCGGGCGCGCTTCCCCTCCATCCATGAGCTCGAGGCGGTCAACCTCGTCGTCGCCCTCCACTCTCTCCTCCCGGAGGACATCGCGGGGGCGACGGTGGTGGTCTACACCGACAACATGGCCTCGGCCACCGCCCTCGAGTCGGGACGCGCCCGAGACCCCACCCTCGGGACCTGCGCACGGGAGCTCTGGTTGCTGGCGGCCTCAGGTTTCTTTCACCTTCACATCGCCCACAGAACGGGGCGGACCTCCTCCTTGCCGACGCCCTAAGCCGCGCCCACCTCGCCGGCCCTTGGGCCGAAATGGCCCGGAACGAGGTGGACGCCTCGGGCTCGCCCCCACTGCCGCATCACATGACGCTTTTCCTTTTCACCCTGGTTTATAGGATACCTGCCCGCTGAGGTCGATGACGTCGCCCGCCCCCGCCTCGTAGCCCTCGCCCCGGCGACCTGGAGGGACCGCCGTCGCCAGGCCGAGGACTTCGTGAGCTTCACTGTTGCCCGAGGTGTGGATCCCCTCGCCCCGTCGGCCTTTGACGTCGCTGCCTTCACCGCCTCCCTCTTCGCCCTCGCCCTCGCCCCGGCCTCCGTCAAGAACGCCGTCTCGGGAGCCCGGACCTGGGTGGAGGGGGCGGGAGGCCTCACCTCGGGCTTCGACGCCCGCCTCCCCAAGGAGGTCTGCCGGGGGGGCGAGCGCGCCCCCGCCCACGTGCCGCGTCAAGCCCCTCCCCTCACGCCGCCCCAGCTGACGCTCGTCATCACCCACCTCGCCCGCGCAGGGCCTGCCTCACTTGCCCCTCGGGCCGCCCTCCTCCTCGGGTACTTCAGCATGCTACGCCAGTCTAACCTCCTGGCTCCGAGCCCCGAGGGGTGGGGCGGCCCCCACACCCTCACCCGCGCTGACGTCCGCCCCGCGCCCGGGGGCCTCCGGCTCCTAATAAAGAGCTCCAAGACTATCTCGGGGCCCTCGGGCACGGTGGCCCTCTTCATCCCTGCGATCCCCGGATCGTCTCTATGCCCGGTCTCGGCCTGGCAGCTCGCCCTCGCCCAGTCTCCCGCGCCCGGAGACGCGCCGGCCTTCATGATGCCCTCCGGCCGGCCGCTCGACCCACGCACCCTCACCGGACTCCTGAGGGGCGCCCTCAAGGCCCAAGGCGTTCCGGGCCCCGAGGCCTTCACCCTCCACAGCCTCCGCCGCGGCGCCGCCCAGGCCTGCCAGTGCGCCGGGATGCCCCTCCCCGACATTATGGCCCAGGGGACCTGGACCTCCGAGGCGGTACACTCCTATGTACCCCGCCTCGCCCCCTCGGGCGCGCGTCGAGCCCTCTCCTCCGTCTTGGTGGAGGGCTCTTCGGCGCACCCCCCTTCATAGATCCTCAGGACCTCCTCCTCGGGCCGTTCCCTCGGACACTTACTTCTCATCCTGATTCTTCATATGTACTGTTAGTAATACCTACCCTGTATATCTTCTCTCTTTGTTTTGATATTGGTTGCTGTACATTGCTTGTTCATATGTTGCCCGAGGCGTCTCAATAAACGCCTCAGTTTCCCACACCTGAGTCCTGTCTTCCTTTTCGCGCATCGGTCGTAATGCGAAGCATTACGTTTGATGCGATGAAAAGAAGAGTCCCTCCCCTCCCCCCGCCTGCCTTCGCCCTGCGGCGCAGCATTCGCACCTCGCGCGACGCCCGCTGCTCATCCTCGCCCTCCCCCGGCCCTGAGCATTCACGCCTTCCTTGCCACTGCTCACTTTCCCCCTTATAAGGCCGCCCGCCGCCTCCCTCAGCCATTCGCCTCCAGTCTCCACCACGCAGCCCTTCTTCTCCGCCCACCCACCCAACTATCTTCCTCTAACTCCTTCCCGTAAGGTGGAGGGCTCTTCGGCGCACCCCCCTTCATAGACCCTCAGGACCTCCTCCTCGGGCCGTTCCCTCGGACACTTACTTCTCATCCTGATTCTTCATATGTACTGTTAGTAATACCTACCCTGTATATCTTCTCTCTTTGTTTTGATATTGGTTGCTGTACATTGCTTGTTCATATGTTGCCCGAGGCGTCTCAATAAACGCCTCAGTTTCCCACACCCGAGTCCTGTCTTCCTTTTGGTGTAACGGATTAGGAATAAGACTAGGGGAAGGAGAGGGAGAAACGATTGGAATAGGAGAGGGAGAAGGAGAGGGAGCCCAAAATCTATTCTTTTTGATTAAGTTTATCCTCCCATCCTCCTTTGTCTCCAGAATCATATCGCTTGGAATTAACACTCGCCGCATCACTGCATTGTTGCGCTGTACAACAGCGCGCATCTTCCGCATTGCGATACTCTGCGGGAAATGGAGGTCAGCTCGACTAGCCAAACTTACTGCTGATAACTGAAGTTGGGCGCCTGCTGCCTCCATTTCCTCCAATGCACTCTCCAAACTGCCCAGAGCCAGAGACAGTCGCCGCACTCGATCTTTCATTGCAGCAATCGATACCGATTTCCGTCTTTGACTCGAGTGGAAGTACTTGAGCGCATCAGATCTAGAGAAAAAAAGGAGAACTGTAGAGTGAGAATAAATAAATAATAATCAAATTCGCATCTGACAGTATCAACACCATTTTCTCAATCTATTTGATGAAAGTAAGATATTTTCATTTAGTAATACACACTATTCGAAAACGTGAAAAGTATTTGAAAATGTGAAAAGTATTTGAAAGCATGAACATTATTTGAAAATGTGAAGATTATTTGAAAATGTAAAAAGTATTTGAAAACGTGAAACGTAGAACGAATGATTATACGAATGAAAGAAACGTGAAAAGTATTTGAAAACGTGAAAAGTATAATAGAGTAGACATACAATCATTCCTGAGTGAATGAATAGATGAATTAAATGAATGTAATATACGAATGAAAGAATTAATGAATGAATAGATGAATGAATGAATAGAGGAATGAATAGAGGAATGAATAGAGATATGAATGAATGAATGAAAGGTGGAATGAAAGAATGAAAGGTGGAATGAAAGGTGGAATGAATGAATGAATAATGAATGACTAAATGAAAGAATGAATGAATGAATGATTGAATGAATAATAATATACTAATAATAGCGACTTACCCTTCTCCTCCTCCTCCTTCTCCTTTTCCTCGACGATGGATATACTTGAAGCTTGCTCCTTTAGACATGGTGGGACTGCTTCACTCATTCACTCACTGAACATAAAACTGTCAGAAAAACCGTTACTTGTCGTCTCCAGGGGTTTTCCCCTAATCTCACATCCACTCCCAATTCCACTCCCGCTCCAAGAAGGGAGGATGGATCGCCTTCCCGGGGTGATGCCTATCTCATGTGGTGTGAGGCCCGTCTATCTCACTCGGTATGATGTCTATCTCACACGGTGTGATGTCTATCTCACGCGGTGTAATATCTCACCTCACACGATATTGCCGTGAAATAAAATATTTTCACTGAAGTGAAAAGATATCTGAGCTTCTGCTGCAACTACAGTTTTTATAGTCACAAGAATGCATAAACCCCGCCTAGTTAATTATGCATCATTCTCCCTCCCCATGATATTAATATTCTTCTTCATTTTGATTGGACGTTTTTGTTGGTTTTTTAAACATTTTTTTTGTATTGAGTGTCGGGACTTCCTTCTCTTATTTTTCATTGGATGGGAGGGTCATTTGAGTTGTCACAAGTTAACTCTCCAAGCATATACCTCATTCCACTATCATCCCACACCTATTCCCTCCCACTCACCTCCCCTCCCATTCAGCTAACAGCTGAGGCGGAATGGAGTATATTCTTCAAGCATATACTCTGTGACTCCTCCCTCCCCCTCGCAGGAGAGGACGCTGTGTGTGTGTGGGGGGGGGGGAGGTGAACAGGTTTACGGGACACCTCAAGTGGTTTATGAGACTTTCGCAGCCACCCAAGCATCAACTACATCCAATTCTAACAGTCGATTTTCCACCAAGTGAATTCCCTCCACCTTCCCTCATCCACTCCACACAAGGAAGATTTTTTATATTTATATATATATATGTGTGTGTGTGTGGCTAGAGATTGAATATGGATGACAATATGAATGTAATATGTGAGATATGTGAGTGTGTGTGTGTTCACTTCCCCTCCTACCCACACACACACACACACCCCACTCCTAACCCTACCACCTGTTTACTGCACATCACACCAACCCACCAAGAATCACAAAAATAAATAAAATTAACTATATGCCTTCATTTCTATATTTCATTATATTATGCATTATATTCATTTTGCATTTATTATTATTATTATTATTATTATTATTTTCGATAATTGTATTGATGAGAAAAAGAAGAAGAACAGATAACATAAGATTTTCTAACTGAAGTTTAGTGTTGCATTCCGTAGATAAAGGTTTGATAAAACGCGTCTAGACATTCTCCTCCAGTTTGAAAGTCGCTTTTCATTCAAGCAGCAGTTTTCCTCTAAAAAACTAGGTAAGTTGATTAAAATGTTTATTTTGCTATAGAAATTTAGCTCAATTTATGAACGAATGATGTTGTGTATGTATGTATTGAATGAGTATATGTATGTATGTAAACTTAATGAATGAAAGAATGAATGAATGAATGAATGAAGGAATGAATGAATGAAGGAATGAATGAATGAAGGTGAGTTTTATCAAATTGATTATGTTTTTGTAAGTGAGTAAATGTATATGAATGAGACTATATAAGAATGTATATATGAATGAATGAAAGAATGAATGAATGAATGAAAGAATGAATGAAAGAATGAATGAATGAATGAATTTATCAAATGAATATTATGCTATAGAAATATGTTTCAATTATGTAAATCATACTTGAATGAATGAATAAATGAATGGAATGAATGAACAATGAATGGAAGGAATGAAAATGAGTGAATGAATGAAAAAATGTGAGAATGAATGAGAAATGAGTGAATGAATGAGAAATGAGTGAATGAATGAATGAAAAATGAGTGAATGAACGATTTTTTCACTTTTGCTTTTCAGACATGGTTTGCGCTGATGGATTTGTTTCGGGTGGTGGAAGTGGTGGAGGTGTTAGAATGAGGTGGTGGTGTCTGATGGTGATGGGAATGGTGTTGGTGGTGGAATTCGATCTATGCAATGCGCTTCGTCATTGCACCTTTGTTTCAAAAACAACTCAAATCTGTCCTCACTTTAGAGAGGAAGATCTTTGGGATCTTCCAAACGAGTTTTCTTTGAAAAATTTATTTTTAGATCACTCCTTTTTATTTCGAATTAATATCACTAGAATACAACATAAATTTCCAAATTTCCAAATTCTTTCCATTGCGAGGCAGTTGACGACGTTTGATTGTAGCTCCATCCCTTCCGAAAGAGTAAAAGAAGGATTAATCATCGCCTCCGACTGCTCTCCGTCTTCTCCCTCCCATACGTTAAACGTAATAAAGACTAACCAAATTCTCTTCCACGGCCCACCCTCATCATCAGTTTTATCATCATCATCTTCGTTTTCATCAATGTCATCAACTATGGCTTCGAGTAAGACTTCACTTACGACTTCGACTACGGCTTCAGCTTCGACTACGACTTCAGCTTCGACTACGGCTTAAGCTTTGACTATGGCTTCAACGACTACAACTTCAACGACTACAGCTTTGACTATGAATACGGCTTCGACTATGAATACGGCTTCGCTGGCAACTAAAACAATAGCATCATCTATCCCAACTTCAACTACAACAATAGCATCATCTACCCCAACTTCAACTCCCTCTCTTACTCCCCACGCTTCTTCTACTTCTTCAGTTTCAATTACACCTTCAATTATAAGCCTTTTGAAGATGAAACTAAAGGAGGCGACTAGAAAGTTATTGCTGGGGAGAGAGAAAGGGAGTAAAAGTGAAAGTGGCGATGAGGATTCGGATGAGAGGAGGATTACTGATATAATAGCAGGAGATATTGCACTAAAATCTGCATTGGGTGCAGTCTGCACCCTCCTGCTATTTTCATGCAGCCTATGCATACAATATTATCGCCAATCAAAGAACAAGAACACAGGTAGCTTTTTCTGTGATGTGATAAGTCGAGTTGTGATGTTATATTTTCTTGCGCTTGAATGAATGAATGCATCAATGACTAAAAAAGAAAATGTTGTAATATGCTGGAATGATGATGATAATTTTGCTAATGTTTCTATTGATGAGTGAATAATAATTATGTGTTTATTTAATTTGTGATATGTTGGAAAGAAATATGATGATGATAATTTTGCTAATGTCGCTATTGATGAATGTGAAAGGAGGTGTTATGATGTTGCTGTGGTGTGAGTAGACTGGTGTGAGTAGAGTGGTGTGATATGAAATGAAATAACATAATATAATATGATATGAAATGATATGATGCTGATATGATATGAAATGAAATGATATGAAATGAAATGAAATGATATGAAATGATATGAAATGAAATGATATGATATGATACTGATATGATATATGAAATGATGTGAAATGAATTCTTGAGAATGAATTCTTGAGAATGAATAATGCATTGTTTGCTTGTTTCTTTTTATTTGTATGACAGATGCGGATAGAAAATGAAGATATTGATAATGAATGATGAAGATGCTTGATGATAATGATAATATTGATGCAACTAATTCTACTTTTTTTTAAATTTGAAATCTTCCTTAGGAAGTTGCTGTAAACAATTCCGTCAGCATCTCCCCTCCCATTGTCGGATGTTCATGAGTTGCTGTCGACAGAGGATAGTAAATGAAGCGCCAAACTCCACTTTTGGTGAGTTTAGTTATACATTTATCCTTAATATAAGTTATATATATATATATGTATTAATATATATATATATATATTAATATATATATATATATATCAGAATAATCATTTTCATCATCATCTGCCCTTTTATTTCATATCAATGTCATTATTAATATTACTATTATTAATATTATTATTATTAATATTACTATTATTAATATTATTATTATTACTATTATTATTATTATTATTCTTTTCACAGCATTTTTACTAGGGGAGACACTGCAGGCGTTTGGTGAGTCCACCTCAACTTATTCCCCCACCTTTGACTCGTCCACCACCACCACCAAGGATCTGTTCGAATTACAGGAGAAAGAGAAGGAAGAGGAAGAGGAAGAGGAAGAGGAGATGGTGGAGGAGGAGGAGGGGGATTCCTTTCACCTATCCGATGCAGACGGCTTCAAAACCGCGAGATTGGTGATTGTAACGGAAGTGGGGGATAGGGTGGAGGGAGGACTGAATCTGGAGGAAGGGATGGAAGCATTCAAATGTTCTACTCCCCTCCAACATCATCATCATCATCTTCCAAAACTCCAACAAGATTTCCACTCTCCCATTCCTCCAGGTGGGAAATATATATATATATATATATATATATATATAGATATATTAAAACTAACTCTTCATTTTTATTCTGAATGAAAAGGCTTCTCAGATCTATATTAAATGTGAAGTCCAATTTTATATTATTTCCCCATCAAAATCTTGATGTAGAGATAGAATCTCCCGCCCAGCATTGAACCTAAACACTTTATGTTTTCAATAATTTCTGTAGACATGCATGCATGTTTTTTGTTGTTTTTTTTGTTTTGTTTTTTTCAGCAGGAGTTTAACCAAATAAGTTGACCACTCACTCCGTTGCTGAGTAACCTTTGACATCCCTTCTCCTTCACAATCGTCTTTACTCCACTTATAGCGCTATTACTACGGTCTGTAGACACGCATGCGTGTTTTTCAGCAGGAGTTGCAGCAAATGAGATGACCAGTCATGACATTCCCTTCTGCTACATAATCGTCTTTGCTCCACTTATAGCTCTATTACTGCGGTCTCTAGATATGCATGCGTGTTTTCAGCAGAACTTTCACCAAATGAACTGACCAACTGAATAACCTTTGACATCCTTCTCCCCCACCTTCACCTTTACTCCACTTACAACTTTATTACTACTGTTAACTTTCCAGATATCCCACCACCTGCAGGAGATGATGCAGCAACATCAAAAAACATCGAGTCATTCTTGGTGAGAAATATTAAATAAAGTAACATCTTTCTAATAAACAAAGAAAATCGGACTAAACAAAGAAAATCTGAATAATCAAAATTTAACTAAATCATATCTCTTTAATTGTGTTAGCTGTGAAAAGATTTCATTTTGTGTGGTGTAACAATTTGTTGTTTGTTTTATTTTATTTTTGTTGTTGTTTAAATCCCCATAGAAGATTTAGTCTTTCACACTCTTTGACCGTCCTCCTCAGTCGTTGACATCATGATTCCACGATAATAACAACATCCGCAAATCTATCACACCATAAAGAAATACTTCTCTTATTTAGTAGATTTTCACATCCTTTTTCCACATCCTATCCTTTTTCCACATCGCATAAGATTGAATCGCGTATGATTGAATCATGATTCCTTATCACTCCTTATAATTCTGTATACCACACTGAAGCACATGGACAAATAAAACGAGTTCGCATTGATGAGAATGTTCGAAAGTGATTGGTTGTTTTGTTAATGAAATAAGTTTAATGAAAAGTATTTATATATATATATATATATATTTATATATATATATATCTATATCAACATTTACTTATATTCAATTTACATACAATAAATAAAGAATATTTGCAATATTCACTTCCTAATATATAGGATTGGGAAAACTGATTTGAAGCAGATGTGGTGTCGGATATGCGAAAGTGAGAGAGTGGAGAGTGATTGTTGTGAGATGCGGAGTTTAGTATTTAGAAAGGAAGAGAGTGAAAGCCCCCATTTTAACAAGTATATAGATATATATAGAACTTAATTTAATTATTTATTTATTTATTCATCTATATATCTATATATACATACACCAATAATATAAAAGAAAATACTAAAGTAATATGAAAATCTCACTCTCTATTCGAATGGAATCATAACAATGAACAGGAGATGAATTCGACCTGTAAAGAAAGAACCAATAACTACAGACATTAGACGATGGATTATTTTAATTTCACATTTCATCATATCGCATCATGATACATCACACCGCAAGACATCTCATCACGTCACATCATAATACACCACATCATAATACACCACATCATAATACTCCCACTTCACTCCACATATAAAATTCGCTATTAGCAAATATCTACTGATAATAGCGATTGATAGAAATATGTTGCTCTTCACATCTCATTATATACAACATAATAATAATAGTACTAATTCTAAACATTCATTCACATTTCTGAGGATAGTCATACTAAAACTAACATTATATGTATGGATGCTTCTCTCCTTTCACTTTTCTTTCCTTTCCCTCTCTCTCTTTCTCCCTCTCTTCTTCTTTCTCCTTGTCATTGATTTACTGTTACAAGTCTTGATTTGCTAATAGTGAAATCTCCAATGACCTGTGCTGAAATGATGGCAACCATCGAGTTGGGTAGAGCTTCTTTAAATGAGAGACATATTCTGAATGATCCACGCTTCAGAATAGGATATACTCCCTCCATATCAGTTCCATAGGTGGATTCCTCCACAGTGAAACAGAATATTGTCCTTCCTTTTTGAAAATCATCAGGAGTCAATGTACATAGATCTGGATGTCTATGAGCTTTAACCATTGCGTGAACAGATTCAATCACCTCTCGACTTTCAAAATTAGGGGTTAAGGGTCTATCTGGAACACTTCGTCCATCTATTTCAAAGGAAATATATTCTACTTTACAATGTTCTAAATTGAAGGGATTTCTACTGTAACTTCCTGAGTATGCTATATCATTCACAAGTGTTAATGCGAGTTGATAAGGGATTTTATCACCTAAAACAACTGTAGCCTCCCATGTTTTAACACCTGCAGGAATTGTGAATAGTCTCATCATGGTTCGGGGATAAGTGAATTGCGCTACATTAAGCCCAGAATTCTGAGCAAAGTTCTCTGAATGACTTAGTAATATCTCCGGTCTAATGCGAATATAGTTTACAGTGAGATACATCTTAGTGATTAGAATCTTATAACTTGCACCTCTAAAGGCGTCGCTAGGCTGTTGAAATTCGAAAATAATTTCACATCCATTCACTAAAATCTTATCTAAATCATCGATAAAATCTAATCCTAGAGGACCTTTAAATTCTGCTACTTGCCCCTTATTGGTGAGTTTATGACGCGCATTCAATCCCGCATTAAAGGAAGGGGCTGATTCTTTGGGAATAATATTCCCCAATTCAACATGATCTTCATTCGGAAAGTATCCTTTCATTCTATTATAACTAGAATTCAACCCCTTATTTTGTCCAAATAATGATTTATAGTAATTCTTTTGAGCATATAAACCACCGACATCGGAGTTGATGTAAGAATTATTAATTGTGTCATTCACTTGACGGAATACACTATACAGCGGCTGATTTGTTAGGGTGACATCATCAGTAGTCGCCACTGGGGAGTTGTCCGATTTAACGATTTTCATTGAAATCGTCATCTGTATATTCCTTGTATTGAGATATCCACCATTCGTTCCATCTACTTTGAATAGAATTGATCCCTCATTGGAAATGGTGGACGTAGGGTGAATCTGATTGAACATAATCCGAGTACAAGACCCCTGCATCCATACGCGGTTTGGAGAAAATATCCAGTCTCTCGGTATATCCCTCAACCGCATCCTGTAGGAGATATTCCTGCTGCATTTTATAATTTTATTAATGAAATTGTGATCATTCACACTCACTCTCTCTCTCTCTCTATCACAATCTCTCAAACTCACAATCTCTCTCTTCTACTTCTCACTTCTCATTTCTTATTCTTTCGTTTGAAATGTTTAGAATGTAGGGATTGAGATTTGCGTTTCGTTTGATCCTTCTTCTTCTTCTTCTTTTTGTTCTTCTCTTCACTGCTTTTACCTCTTCTCCCTTTTATTCCTCCATTCGACTGACGCATGCGTTCCTGCATCAATCTACTTATAGTAGATTGATGCACTTCTCTCTTCTTCCTACTCTTCTTCTTCTTCCTACTTCCGCTTTTCTCATCTTTTCTCTTTTTCTTCTTAGAGGGAATCGTGCTGTGATTGATCTCCCCCACCATGTTTTCTGTCGTTAGATTTATTCTCTCCTGCTTCTCCTTGGTTTGCTCTAATACATGACTAACTGGTGAAACCATCTCTATTTTGGGTGAAGATGTCTTTACATGCTTCAAGCTGGAAATAGTTTAAAAACTATTCTTAGGTTTTTTGAATGCTGTGATACACTTAGCATTAGAATGAAGCACCCAGCTGTTAGAGCTTGTACCTAGCGGAACTAAGGCCATAGTCTCTACAAATTTGAAGAATGCAACGAGTGACGTCTGCTTCTATCAAAGGGATTTCTCCTCGTTCGTCTCTGATGGAGATCCTTATAGAATTCAAGTATTGAGTATTGATGGGTTGGTGTAACGGAGCAGATGGTGTCATATGATATCCTCCACTCCCACCACTTCCTTTATAGCTGTAAGCTAACACCCCTTGCGGAGAATCTCGTATTGTGACAGGTGTAATGAGATTACAAAAAACATACACATATTTTGATGTTATCGGTGGTGAAGCTAACAATGCTGAAGACGAGGGAGGAATGGTTTTTTCTTTGTCTTTGTCTTTTTCTATTTCTTTTTCATTTTCCTCTGCCAAGATTTTTTCTGGAATACTTTCTTTTTCAAAATCTATTTGAAGAAGGGATATATACCATCCCGCTCCCTGCTCCAAATGAATGGGTGGATTGATTGAGACTGTAAAATCATGCCAAGTGTTATGTGAACGAAGTTTCAAATCCATTAATGAATTCAGACAGAAGTTCACCATGTTGACAGTGATGCAAACAAAATCAAAATGAGGAAGCACATAACATACACACATATAAAACTGGCTATGGTGGAGGGAGAGGAAGGAGCGCAAACGAGGAGTGGGTGGGAACCTTCCAGTCTTTTATTTTGCAAGGAAAGGCCCATGGCCGGGCAAAAGAAAATAGCCCTACCAATCAAAGCTAAAAATGCATGCGATACAAGGTACGGCGGCAGAGCAAGTGACCTGCGAGCAGCAATGGCGGAGTAGCAGCGAGGCAAAAGCAGCCAAGGAGCAAATATATGCGAAGAAATAATAATAAAATAAATAAATAATAAATAAGGTAGGTAAACCCCGCCTCTTTATATATATATAATAAATTATATTTTACATAAAACTGGCTATGGTGGAGGGAGAGGAAGGAGCGCAAACGAGGAGTGGGTGGGAACCTTCCAGTCTTTTATTTTGCAAGGAAAGGCCCATGGCCGGGCAAAAGAAAATAGCCAAAGGGGGCCCTCAAAGAGAGCCCCCCCCCCCAACCACTACTCGCTTAACTCAACTGGGCCAGCGAAGAGGAAACCCTCAGGTCATTCATTATACAAACCTGCAATGGCGTTTTCAGGTAAGCGTAGACCGTTTCACTGGCCCAGTCACCCCTCACCTTAATCTCTTCAATTGTAGCACCACAAATAGACAACAAGGTTGTACCACCCCGGCGGAGGGAGTGGGAGGTAAAATCAAACTCACCCAGGCCAGCAATATTGGTAAATAGTTTTAGCATAGACTGGTAAGACGAATATGACATAGGAGTGGAACCGACATCAGCTGGCAGCCTAAAGGCCATATCGCCCGGCCCAGCAGGTATCTCATCAAAGTGCTTACGTGTCCAAAAAACTGCGCAAAGAGCGAGGTTGCAACACTTAGCGACAGGTATCTCGAGAATCCTCTCATTAAATTGGATGGTCTTGCATTTTTTGACCCGTACTACCATGCCCCAATCAAAGAAGGTGAAATCTGATCGGGTCAAGGCCGCATCTGAGGCGGTGACCTGGCTTTTCCTAGGACAATATCGCCTTAATATTCAGGGAACCATAGTGCAGCACACCTAACGATGAAGTTAGAGATTCTTGTGAAGATAAAAGGGCTGGAGGCGAGGCCCATGGATAGGCGATTATCAAGCATGTAAATGTCCTTTTTTACCTTGAAAGCCCATTTAATCCCTTGTTTGGTTCGGTCATCAGGGTGTATTTGTACCGCCCTATAGGCATCTTTTATGTCGATGCACGAGAGAAAATCCCCCATGACGAGGACATCAATGACACTATCAACACTCAGGTAATTGAATTTGTGAGCTACCTCACTAGTTGCGGAGTTTACCGACAGGCCACGAGGTCTACTACTATCGACCACAAGTCGACCCCCCCCCATTCTTTGGGACAACAAACATCGAGTGTACACATAGGGGGGTAGAATTGGTAATAGATAGTGTAGTGGTCTGCACTGACCTCTCAGGCAAGTAACCACATAGACAGGTAGGCGTGGGGAGTGTATTGATATCAGGGAGCCTAGATGGTGCAATGGTTAGCACACTGGCCCGGAATGCAAAGAGATGTGGGTTCGAGTCCCACTCTAGGTGCACTATTTCCCCTTTTCATCACCCCCCAGACACTGGTGCTGTGACCAGGATCCTGTACAAGCTACACGCTGTATGGTTGTTGAACCTACCCTGTGTATGTATGTGTGAGTGCATTGCCTGTATGTATGTAATTGTAAGCATTACAATACTTACAATTCCAGGGGGACGAGTGTAGTGGTCTGCACTGACCTCTCAGGCAAGTAACCACATAGACAGGTAGGCGTGGGGAGTGTATTGATATCAGGGAGCCTAGGTGGTGTAATGGTTAGCACACTGGCCCGGAATGCAAAGAGATGTGGGTTCGAGTCCCGCTCGAGGCGCAATATTTCCCATTTTCATCACCCCCACGACAATATTATACCCTGATCGAGTTCGACCTTCAACTTCTCTTCAATCAGGTCCCGGTCACATTTTGACAGCCGTTTACTATTATTTGTCTCGTAATTTTGGTTAAATTCTGAATTTACTACCCTAAAACCAAAAACTATACCTCAAAGTAAATAGGAAGCATCAGCATCCACCTCGACCCTGAGAATTAACTCTGAAAAGAAACGACATGGTTTAAGCTGACAGGCCATGCCTGCCAGAACATAGACACACAAGCAAATTCCGCTGACACAATCCCAGGCAACTCTAAACACAACGGGTGTCTGGCCCTCTACCTCACAAATTGAGACAATTAGTCCATCGGCCTCCTCTTGTACTTCCACACAATCTAAATCACAGGCCGGCATAAGCAAGCGACCACAGTTCACCGGAATAACATCATCAGCTTTGTTGTCCTTGTCACTTTGTTGTCGGTCAGGAAGCATTATATCAGTGCCATCGTCCAATCCAGCGATGTTACAACTGTCGATTAGCCTCCGGTCGGTTCGATCGGCCCGATTCCGTGCAGTGTCGTTATCAATTATGTCATCACTTTGTCGCGGGTCACCCCCCACTAGCCCGGTGCTACCGTCACCTTCAAAGACGACACACCGATCCCACACACTCAAGTTGGCTACAGCGGCCCGGTCACCTACAAAGACCCCTGCCGCTCGGCTGTTGCTCCCATTTCCTCGGTCGCCCATACCACTTGGTTCAATCAATTGTCTATCAATTCTCCCGCAAGGGGGTGGGGGGAAGACTGCATCACCCGCCACTTTATCTTTCTCTGCCAAAACGACCCGGTCACCTACAAAGACCCGTTCAACAATACAGGTTCTGGCACCATTAGCCCCCCCCCGTCTCCAAGTCGCTCCGATCACCTACAAAGATCACAACTTGGTTGCTGCAGTTACTCGCTGTCTCGAGTCAAACTCTGCAGGCCGCGCGTTTATGACCCTTTCCATTACATTTTGAACAGACATGACTAAAGCGGCAATCATCCTCCCCTCTATGGCAGCCCTGCTCTCCATTCCAGGCATAGCATGGCCTCTTGGGTTGCTGGCCCTGTTTCCGCGTCTGATGAATAGATGTACCGGCTCTCTTCGCCTTAATATTCAGGGAACCATAGTGCAACACACTTGTTCCCCTGTTCGCACTGGAGAACGCCGCGAAACATATGTCTTCAGCCAAAATCCTAATCGATAAATCATAGTCTACATGGGCTGAGTCCAGGTACTCACCGGTACGCGCCCTGAGTGTGAGGAAAACGATGTGTTCGACTAACGCTCTGTAGTCCTTAACGCCCACCTGTTTTATCCCTAGTGGCCCGTCGCAGCTATCAGTTCATAACAGTTTGCTTTTGAGATGTGCTTTCGCCCCACTGTGAAACGTTTTAAACTCCACTTACTGCGTCTGCGACGGCTGGCGCTTCTACTCGACGAGCCGCTCGACGAACATCTCCGACGGGTAGTGGTCCTCGAGCGACCCCTGTCCTTTCCATAGGCACAGAAACCGTCCTCCGGGCGGCCTAAGGAGGCCGCATCCACGTAGGAGGCACCAGTTGTTGGCTCCGCTGCCACCGGATCCATGGTGTAGCCCGCCGCCGGCTTGGTTTGATCCAAGCTGGTGCCCACGCCATCTTGTTTTCCTTCTGAATGCACGCTCTGTCTTTTGTCGCGCTTCGCCAATAATGCAGCACGACGTTCCTCCAGTTCAGCCAATTCATCCTCTATTTCTAGGGCCTCTACCTCCCTCGCCGTACGCTCTCTTCTGTCACGTAGTGATAACTCACCCATTTCCGGTTCCACACTGTCCTACACCGACATCTTTGCAGTATCTGACGGGTTTTCGGAAGTCTGCGAGCGTGTGAACGGTCTTGCCCTTGCTCTACCCTGCTCACAAATAGACTGGTTCCCTTTGTCGTGAACGCTACCACAGTTGTCACAGAAAACTCTAGGCATGTTATACTTCTAACAAATGGTGAGCTATCAAACACACAATTGCCGCGGCATACAACGGGTGTCCTGGGTATGTCACGAGCTCAAAACATGTAATCCTTTAATGTCACTCACAGTTTTTCCAGGCCGGGGCACGCTTCCACGCAGCGTATTTTCACTACCGTACTACTGTAAGTCATTCGTCACCCCACAATTCAAACAGAACGGCATATCAACATACCATGCTAAGTAGTGACAGCCAAACAGTCAGTCAGTTGTGACAGTAGCAGCCACTGACATCTGTAGTGACAGCAAGTCCACAGTGACAGCAAAAAACAATAGTAGAAACTGCACATATATATATATATTGTAGTGTCACCACCTATAGAATTCTTGTATTCACTTAGCTTAGTTGGTTGAATGAAGAGACCTTGTTAATCCGCAGTGACTCCCAACGTCGGTTCAAGCTAATGTCCAAGCTTCCATAGGCTTCCACATGCTTCCACAGCTCCATATGCTTCCAAAGCTTCCAAAGCTTCCAAGCCACGGCGGGAGGACCTTCCCCGAGGCGGCGGCCGGACGAGTCTAAGAATGCATGCGATACAAGGTACGGCGGCAGAGCAAGTGACCTGCGAGCAGCAATGGCGGAGTAGCAGCGAGGCAAAAGCAGCCACGGAGCAAATATACAAGCGAAGAAAATAATAATAAAATAAATAATTATATATATATAATAAATTATATTTTACATAATATTCCGATCTAAGTCTACTCATCTACACTCCTAGTTTGTGAATTTCGCTTGATAAAATCCAGCTATTGTAAGAGGAATCATATGATTTCCATTTTACCAAAGAATACTTTTTTTTATCTTTAACAGTTTCAAAAATAATTGTTTCTATCTCAAATAAAGTATCATCAGTCACTCCAACCTTTTTGCAATTCTTCAGGATAGAACCATCCTTCAATAGGTGAGTTATCCCAGGCCTTGACTTTATATTTTTCAAACCCTTGTTTAATTTTACGTTCTGTTACAATGAAAATGTCCTTTGTCCACTTTTCATCATAATGATGTGTAAATGGAGAACTTAAATATGAGAGCTTCACTCGATCGTTGGTTTGAAAATTAAAAACGCTCGCTCTTCCTGTGGTAGTTGCTGAATCATTTCTGAGATATTGATAATGCCAAAGTTTGCTCTGATACGTGACGAGGAAGGAGAGGAGGCAGGAGTTGGAATAAAAACACTTTATTCAGATCGACAGAGGCAATATAAGGATAAATGTATAATGTACAAAGAGGTGGTTAAATGAGGAACCTCTATCACTGAAGATCAAATGCAAAAAGAGTTCAATAGTCAATAGGACCAGGGGCCATGCCCGAGGTTAGTGCTATCTGAGATATGAAGTCAGATGGGAGGGAGGTGGCCCGAGGAGCCCTCCACCTAAGAGAGAGAGGAAGAGAAAGAAAAAGAGTACTGAGGGTGGGTGGGTGGAGAAAATATGTCCGGGCCAGGAGGGTGATGTGAGGTGAGTGGCTAGGAGCAGCAAGGGCGGCCGGTTATAAGGGCCGAAGGAGGGGGGGGGGCTTATGTCATCGACCCAACGGTCGCGGCAGGGAGGCAGGAAGGCGGGGGGGGGGTCCTCTTTCCCCGCCACGAATCAAACGCAATGCGAGCATTACGACCGATACATGACGAGGAAGGAGAGGAGGCAGGAGTTGGAATAAAAACACTTTATTCAGATCGACAGAGGCAATATAAGGATAAATGTATAATGTACAGAGAGGTGGTTAAATGAGGAACCTCTATCACTGAAGATCAAATGCAAAAAGAGTTCAATAGTCAATAGGACCAGGGGCCATGCCCGAGGTTAGTGTTATCTGAGATATGAAGTCAGAGGGAGGGAGGTGGCCCGAGGAGCCCTCCACCAAAACTGAGGAGAGGGCTCGAGGGGCGCCCGAGGCGGCGATCCGCGGGAGGTAGGCGTGGACCGAGGCGGAGGTCCAGGTCCCCTGTTCCATGATCTCCGACAGGGGGACGCCGGCGCGCTGACAAGCCTGGGCGGCCCCCCAGCGCAGGCTGTGGAGAGTGTACCCGTCGGGGGCGGGCACCCCGAGGGCCGAGAGGGTGCCTCGCAGGATGGCCATCAGTGTTCGAGGGTCGAGGGGGCGGCCGGAGGGCAGAATGAAGGCAGGATCGGCGGGGCAGGCAGGGGCCAGGGCCAGAGAGGCGGTCCAGGCGGCGACGGGGCAGAGCGGGTGCCCGGGCGAGGCGGGGATGAAGAGGGCGACCGGCCCCGAGGGCAGCGCGATGGTCTTGGTGGTCCGATGGGTGACCCGGAGCCCCCCGGGGGCGGGGGCGACGTCGCCGCGTGTGATGGTGTGGGGGCCGCCCCACACCTCGGGGCTGGGGGAGAGGAGGCTAGACTGCCGTAGCATCCCGTAGTACGCGAGGAGGAGAGCGGCCCAGGGGACGACGCCCGAGGGTCCGGCAAGGGCGAGATGGTGGGCGACGGCGGCGAGGGTGGTAGGCGTCAGAGGCGAGGCGGGGCGGGCGACGTGGCCGGAGGCCCGCTCGCCGCTGCGACAGACGTCTCTGGCGAGGCGCGAGGTGAAGGCGCTCGGATCGCCCACGGCCGCCTCCAGCCAGGAGCGGGCCCCGGAGAGGGCGTCCCGGACGGAGGCCGGCGCCAGGGGGCGGGCATAGAGCGAGGCGGTGTAGGCGGCGACGTCGAAGGGCGTCGGGGCGAGAGGGTCCCAGTGGTGGCCCGAGGCGAACTGGACGTAACCTCGGGCCTGGCGACATCGGTTCCTCCAGGTGGAAGGGGCGAGGGCGGCGATGCGGTGTCCGTCCACGGCAGCGACCTCGGAGGTGGTGTGGTGTACCCTGGATCAGAGGGCAGGGTTGTAGGGGAAGTCGTCATGGTGGGCATCGGCGCGTTCAAGACCGAGGTGTGCGACCTCGTCTCGGGGCACGCCGGCCCACCGACCAGGGAGGTGGGCGCGGCTGAGGGCGTCGGCGAGGACGAGGTTGGCGCCGGGCTTGTGGAGGATGGTGAGCTCAAAGCACGCCTCGGCCGCCATCAGCCAGAGTTCCCGGGCGCAGGTCCCGAGGGTGAGGTCGCGGGCCCGCCCCGAGTCGAGGGAGGCGGCGGAGGCCATGTTGTCCATGTTGATGACAACGTTGGCCCCCGTGACGTCAGCCGGGAGGAGGGTGCGGAGGGCCACCACCAGGTTGACCGCCTCGAGCTCGTGGATAGCGGGGAAGCGGGCCCGGAAAGCCCTGGAGTACCCTCCGGCCTAGTAGCGCCTGGGGGAGTAGGCCCCGCCCCCGGTGAGGCAGGAGTCGCACTCGATGACGATCCTCCGGGTCCCCATCGGGCGGAGGAGGTGGAGGCTGTTGGAGGCGCGCCCGTAGGCCGTGAACCAGGCCAGATCCCGGAGGGCGTCGTCCCCGAGGGTGATGGTGGCGAACCCGTGGCAGCTGCGAAGGGCCGCGAGGAGGCGCGCCGAGGGTAGGCTGGGCGGCCCGGGCCTCGCAATCGGCGACGAGCTCGTTGACTTTGTCAGGGGCGATGCGAATCGTCATGGCTTCGCTGTCGACGGCAAATCCGGGGGGTGGCACTTCCCAGGGGCGACCTCCAGGCCAAGGGCACCGACGAGGGCAATGAAGCCGTCGAAGGCCTGGCGTGCCCTCAGGTAGGTGAGCTCACACCCGACAAAGTCGTCGACGTAGACGAGGGCATGGAAGCCCTCGCGCCGGAGGATCCAGGCCACCGATGAGGGGCGCCGAAGGGGGGGGGGGTGGGGGGTGGGGGAGGAGGTGCGGGCGGGGTTGGAGAGGGGGAGGGCGAAGGCGTGGGGGGAGGGGGGGGCGGCGGGTGCGGGGGCGGGTGCGGGGGGGGCGGAAGCCGGGAAGGCGGCCTATGTATGCAGTGTCGCCGGGGCCGGGGGGAGGGGGGTGGTTGGTGCGGCTGGTGCGGGTGCGGGGGTGGGTGCGGTGTTTGGGCGGTGGAGATGTGAGGGAAGGGTTGCGGCGGAGATGTGAGGGGAGACGTGTGAAGGGAGCCGTCTGGCGGGGGTTTGGCGGGGGGGGGGGGTCGGCATGAGATGTGAGGGCAGGGTGAGGGTGGTGGCGGATGGCAGGATGGCGGTTGGCGCGAGAGTAGCGGGGGTGTTTAGGGAGGCGGCCGGGGGTGGTATCGGGTGTTGGCGGGCGGTCTGTTGGTGGGAGATCTGAGGGTGGTGGTGGTGTTGGCAGGCGGTTTCTTTTTCCAGGGCGGTGTGTGTTGACGGGGGTGGGTGCCGGGGGGGTGTGTGCGGCGTGGGTGCCGGTTGCGGGGGTGGGGCCGCGTCGCCGCCGCCGGGCTAAAAATCCGGCGAGGTGATCGTGAGGGAAAAGGTATCCGGGGGGTATACCTTTTCGACGCCCGCTTCCCTGCGCCGCGTCGGCTGCGGATGCGGGGGAGCGGTCGGGGGCTGGGTGAATGGCGGCGGGAAGGGGGGCCGCGGAGGCAGCCTGCTGTGTGGCGTAGAGGCCGCGCCTGAGGTAGGGCTGGTAGGTCGGGTGGACGTCGCAGGCGGGCGTCGCGGAGGCGTGGGCGGGCGTCGGAGAGGCGGGGGCGGGGAGGAGGCGAGGGTGCGTGGCCGGGTGGGCACCCCCTCCAGTTTCGGCGGCGAGTACCTGCAGCATGTCTGCTATGCGGTCGGCTATGGACTGGGGCGAGGTGGCCGGGGCCAGAGGCGGGGGCGCGGCGGCAGGGTCCGGGTAGGCTGAGGCCCGAGGTGGGGCGAGGGTGATGGACTCGACCAGGGCTGTGAGGTGGTCGATGGCGCCGGCCTGGCATTGCATCGCGGCGGCCTGGGCGTCCATCCGGGCATCGACGGCGCTCGGCCAGGAGGTGGCCTCCGATTGGAGGCTGGGGGCGGCAGAGGTCGCGGAGGCAGCATCCTGTGAGGCGGCCGAGGCGCTGCGGTCTCGGCGCGATCTGCGGCGGCCCGGGGGGGCGGCCCCGGGGGCATGAGCCGGCTGGCATGGTGAGTGAGTGTGTGGGTGAGTGTCAGTCCGGGAGGCATGGAGGCGTGAGGCAGGCGGCGTCGTGTGAGGCGGCGTCGTGTGAGGCAGCGTCGTGCGACGGCCCGCTTGTGAAGTGAGGTGCCAAAAGAAAATATGTCCGGGCCAGGAGGGTGATGTGAGGCGAGGGCGGCCGGTTATAAGGGCTGAAGGAGGGGGGGGGTGTTATGTCATCGACCCAACGGTCGCGGCAGGGAGGCAGGAAGGCGGGGGGGGGGGTCCTCCTTTCCCGCCACGAATCAAACGCAATGCGAGCATTACGACCTATCCTTTTCACAGAAAGCATTTCGCGGAGTAGTACCAATCCCTTTATGTTCACTATCATTGTAGGCTGCTGTTACCGCTTGCAGTGAATCACTCCAGTTAAAGCTATGAGTTGCTTTGAATAATCTAGCCAAGCGAGCTCGAAGTGTTTGAATCACGCGTTCAGCCATATGCGCCTTAGTCTCGCTATTTAAGGTGGTGAAATGATTGATGTTTAGGGATTTAAAATATTGCTCGATCGCGACGGTGCGACCAATAGCCGACGTCGGCCCGATGGCTGTGTGCTATCTGGGAGGGATTTAAAATATTGCTGCATCATTTTTGCAATGAACTCCGATCCCCGATCACTGTGGATATTTTTAGGAGGAGGGGGATTACTTTTAAAAATGTTTTCAAATGCTTCTTTAACAGAAGAAGCTTGAAGATTGAGTAATGGTCTAGTTATTAGATATCTTGTAAATACATCAATGCAAACTTAAATATATCCATAACCAGAATTATGATCTTTTGAAAACATCATGGAGAGGGTGTCAACATCAAATTGATAATGTTTATCAGATATAACTTATCGCTCACGTTTACATCTACGGGGAGCTTTCTTAAAAGTTGAAAAACTGTCTTGCGATTCTATCCATTCATGTATTTTGCGAAGAGCTATTTTAAATTTCTTCTCCTTTTTATCTTCAGTATAAAGTCTATTGATTCCTGATAAACTTCCAGGATGCCTTGGATTGAAGTATGTATCATGAAGATATCGCTTCTCTTCCTCACTTAACGATGGGAGAAGAACTTTCGCCATTCTTCATTCACTCCTTTTCTTCTGTTTTGCCTTGTGATAACACCAGATGAAGTCTGTTGTCTAGTGGAGTCAGCAGGTGAAGATTTTGTTGAAAGTGAATTTAGCATCAGTGATCTAACCTTCTTAATCCTTTCCTTATTGATCAGGTTGGAGAGCTTACTCCGTTCTAGCTACGCTGCCTATACTACCTCATTCGACCCCCGGTACAATAACCAAGGTCGAATTTTATATAGGATTAATGTGCAAGTTTACAAATCTGGTTGTGGCACACTAAGTTTCAGGAGGTTTCCATAATGGAATCCATCACTAGAAAGCAAAAAAATATATCTAAATACCTGAATACATATAGCCGATTTAGTTAGGGAACTATTTGGCAAATTAGTGCTGAATATCATGGACAATTTCATACATTGCATGATTGTAAACAAGAACTGTCCAGGCTATTAGTGTGTACTGTAGGCTTAGCTCTAATCTCCAAACAATGGGGAAACCTCCGGTCGACCACCGGGGTATATGCTGGTATGTTGGCCTATGACACACACACTCACATACTTCCACCTGCTGTTGTTGGAGTTCCTGTCGGGAGGGTTTTATATCATCTAGATATATTTTGTTGTAAATCGATTTATATATATATATTTCTTTTTCTTTTTTGGGGGGTGGGGAAATATTTTATTCATCTGAACACATATGTTGTACATATTTTGTATATATATATATATATGGCTTTTGTTGCCAATTCAGCACCAAACAAATTATGCATAAAATATTGGTGTGTATAATTTCATGATGGTTCAGTGAATGATATTGATTGTTATTTGTGAGTGGAGACAATCATTGTAGTGGGTGCCAGGAATAACGGCAGTGGCGGCCGGAAATAACAATGGTGACATGCCGTGAATAACAGTGGGGGACCGTTATATTCCAGCCAGTTCTAAACATCATTAATGAAAACGTATTTACATCAAATCAAACTGACTGTCTATTCAGAATCAAAATGTTGGTATCAAAATGAGATACACCACTTGAATTATATTGACAAGCTCTCGTGGATGCATGAACAAATTACCAATATTGATCGTTGAGTTAATTCCTAATAATAAAAAAGTACACAAAACAGTCTAATTACTGTTAGTTACGATCTCTGTATCAGTAGATGTGGAGGTAATGCTGCCTCTTATTCAGTGGATACTTGGATATTCTAGAATGGTGCAATCCACTGTTCGTTGTACATGTTACATTGAGAGTTGGCAGTTATGAAGATTTCTATGGATGGTTCGCTATTTAAGCTAGGCATCCTTGGTGAGAGGATTTTCACCAATGCATTGGGTGTGGTACTTGGACATGTAAAAAGGCATCTAAAGAAAGAAAACCCTGTGATGTTTGCACAAAGGGTGTGAACGGTGTGATCGGCGCGCACAGTGTGAATGGCTGCATCTCCTGAATAACACCTATGTCATATTGAGCGAACGGCGCGAACAGCGCGAACAACGCTATCTGCTAAATAACACCTAAGTGAGATTGACTTCAAAGATGACGGTAGTGTGTGATGTGAGTGACATGCTAAAGATCTATAGGATTAGTTTTGTCATTGTTTACAAAGTCGGAGCATTGACACCTCACTGAGTGATTTCACAGCATTTGTGAGTCAATCTCAAGCATACTAGCTTAGTATAAAAAAAGCTCTCATACCATGCACTTACTCATATTCAACACATCTACAGGAGTCACTATGCCTAAGTATGCTGTCAGACACCGTGGTTTAGTTGCTGTGTGTATATGTATCAAGCTACATAAGGAAGGATTTGATTACCGTGACGTATCAACATGCGCATTCTATAAATTGCCACAATATATACAGACACTAGTTTTGGAGAAAGTTGGAAGGTCAAGATCTCGTGATTCAATGCGAATATGCAGTGAATGTGTGGAACTATACAGCCATCCACTAATGAATCCCACTCCAATTCCTGATGGCATTCATTTGGAAAATGATAGGCATGATGTGGAGGAAGATGAGGGCGGTGTATATGTCTCAATGGCTAATTGTTGTCAGGCAGTTCTGTCCATGTCACCAAAGCTACGTGCCAAGTTGGCATTTGAATTAGCCCGTGCTGAATGTGATCAGATAAGAACAGATACCCTAGAATTAACCAAGTGTCCAGATGGGCATGCATTCACCACTCTAAGACAGTCCATGGAACATGTTAACCCAGAGAACCTGGTTTTATTAAAGTTTTTGGAAGGGTTGTGTGAATATTCTGCATACAGTGACTATAAGCTTTGTAAAGCTAAAGAGCTGTGTATGGCACTAACAACCACTGTAGCCATCCTCCCACTTCATTTCCGTGAGATCCTTATTCTTTATGCCATGAGTAGAAGCAGGAGTGCAGTAGAGTTGTTAACTGGACAAGCACCCCACGGAGGATATCATACAATCAGGAGAGCATTGGAAACAAACTGTGATAAAACAAACACCGATATGGAGGACGCTAATGGTGATAGCATTGTTGTCTTTGACAACAACCAAGTCCTTCAGCGCCGTTGGCAGATTGCTACAAGTAATACTGTGACCTGCAGTGTTATCACCATGGTTGTCCATTTCGAAATTGACACACTGGTAAGTTCTGAATTATATTTGTATATTGCATTGTTTGGAAATGTATTTATTGATGAGGCCAACATTTTTATTTTTTCATTGGTGATCAAGCCTACTCGTGCCCGAAAAATCGCCCACCTCAGATTCTTGAATTCCTTTTTTTAATCTGTGTCTGGCTAGCAGCATAAACACACAATATGTGCAATATAGTTCGGTAGAAGTGGGTTGAGATAGGTTGGCGGGTTGTTTTAGAAGTTCTACATCCGATTCGGCTACCACATACGGTTGACACAAAAAATATATAATTAAAATAAAAACCGCCTGTCCGAGCCTGATTTGTGTGATCAAAAGGATGATCACCAACTTTTTATTTGGCCTAATACTGATTTATAGGTAAATCTACTGATGCTACCACTGACAGATTCATGCAACACGATATGTGATCATAAACAGGAATTTATTTCATTAAATAAGTACACTTAAAGATATTGTCACATGATTTTCCTTATATGAAAATGAATCTTAATATAACACATAGAACACAGTGTAGCCCATGGGTATTATTAGACATGTGACACAGACATGGAGGGTGATCTTAACATAGGTCAAAATTACTTTAAGCGATAGTATGGTTTGTATTATGACTTGTGATATTTGGTCATAATAATTATGAATAATTTACAGCCCATTTGAGTAAATTAACATTATATTGCCACCCAACACTTTTCTGGTCGAGACAGCCAAATATTGTCCCGGCACAATGATCGAGAGTATGCACACATGCATGCACACACACTAATATATATGTACACTCACATGCATACACATGTACACATAAATACCCACACACTAACACTTGCACTTTCACACATACCCATGTCTATATACATGTGCACATACACACTAATGCATACATGCATGCACACACAAACTACCACAGGCACATTGACATGTGCACACCACACATGTGCACACATGTACACATGCATGCACAAACACACACACTCACACATATACATGCACACATACCCCCACAAGCACATGCATATTCAGCTGCATGCACACAGTACACACACACTCTGTCACACATATGTACCACACACATACATGGCATTACTCCACTATCTAATGCACAATAATTGGTTGTCTGTCATATGTATGTATATATATATTTACATAGCTGTTATATGCTAAGAACCCTCTGTGACAATACTTTATTCATTTCTGATATATGTATATTGGTACATAAATGACCAAATGTTCTTACTATTGGCAAGTGACGAGTGGATTCTTATTAGATAGGTCATATGGCACCCTAAACTATGACATGCATAATATACAAGTTAAGATATATATTTATACATACATTTCATACATAGATACACATACACTTATATACTAATACATTGGTACCCCAATTATTATCAGATATGTAGATAAGTAGTTGCTATACAGCACTGTTCAAATGAGGTATTTTACAAGGGTACTCATAGCAGACTCTGGTGGATCCCGTATCTGTCGACAAAGAATTAATTCATTTGACTAGTAATGGAGATATCGGCTGGCAAAGAATTAATTCATGACCATCGGAATATCCTGCAAATTTAAATGTTATCATGCTATATTCACATGAAACGGCCTTTCTTGAGCATCCATTATTGGTGAGTTATATGCAGCAAGTGTCAGTTTGATGGGAAAATGAAGAATAATTGTATGCTATAAAAGCTAGTCTTTTTGTGATGTTATGAGGTTACCCATTCTTTCATGGAAATACACATTTTGTATACACTATTCTTGAAACCTACTTATTTTGCATTTCCACAACATTGCATTTATTTGAACACTACCTTTAAAAGATTTAGAATTGAGTTACCCCTTTTCTTTCAGACAAATCTTCAACACCGGCCTAATCTACTACCTTCTGAATGGATGTGGAGCACAGATATAGAGGCAATGGCAGTCAAAGTGAAAAAAGCTGGAACCAATCCAATAGACCGTAATACCTACTTTAACCAGCACCTTACTCACTGGTTAGAGACTATCCTGCGAAGAGTTGCTGCCGAACAGATTGTTGATATGGAGATGGACACAATTTCTGATCAAATTGACAAGCTGGTTGCCAAACAAGAGCAGTCAAATACATTCAAGAAATGTCCTGGATGTGGCTATGATTCAATACCAAAGCGTCGTCAAATATGTCCTAAATGTCAGCAGAATATTGCATCACTGAGGTTGCAGACTAAGACAACAAGCACATCAAAGAAGGGAAGCAAGAAGCAGACATTACAAGCAGCCCCAGATGAAGTCCGAGTGCTCATCAACAAACATACTGATGATACATACAAGCTGTCATTTACCCCTTGTAGCACAGACAGCAGTCCCTACTCTCACCTCTCCAACATGCACACTGGACAACCACCCAAATTAACAGTAGGGAAGCCTGTCTTTGTGAACCCATGCTCCTATGAAGCAGTGGCACATGTGTTCCGTGAGATCGGAAAGCAGGCAGGCATCAGACGGTATGGTGGACAGAGGGAGTGGATGACTGTTGTCTGTGATGGACTTCCATACGTCATGGGTTACCAACTAATAGAGAAGTTGTATGTGTGTTCAGTGTGCAATGACACACACTTTGGGCACACTGCTGGACAGAAACATCAGTCAGCCCATGAGGCTGTGGGTGAGGCATGTACCTTGATACAAGAGTTTGAGTGGCTCCTTTTGCAACCTGGTCCAGGCCACATTGAAATGAACATGCTGAAGGGGTTTGTCAAGTTGATGTGGGTCCCTTATTGGGAGACCTTGGTTGAGATCTTCAACTACCGATCAGAAAATGCCAAGAGATCGGCCAAGAAAGTCACTGATCATCACAAGGGCTTCACCCTTGCCCGCATTGCCCGTGAATCATGGGCTTCTGAACTACTTTTGCCGTATATTCGGAAGAATATGGCAGCAGGTGTTCCAGTTCACCAGTTGACAATCACTGATTTTCTTACATTCTGTAGTGAAACAGTCTCAAAGAACTATGCCTTCATGTTGGACATGACATTCACACTGCTAGACTCACTGTTTGTGTATCGAGCGGGTGTACGAGCTGGGCTAGCTTCACTGATGGACCTAGGCAGGAATATGTATGCCCCACTATGGAGTGCTCGATCACATCCGATGTATCGTCAGTTGGAAGTCTATGACAGCATTGTATCTGAATGCATGCCACACAGCATTAAGTCATTCATAGAAAAGACAAAAAGCATAAACACCAGTGGCATACCATATACAGGCGAAGGTGCAGACTTCAAGCTAGAGGAAGTCAATCGTGGCATTCAGCACTGGATTCCTGCTGTTCCCCAGGACAAAGACTGGCTACAGGCATGCGCAAATTACAAGAGCATTGGGGCCCTGCGTACTTCAACGCTAGCTTCAATGGGCTTGAATGATAAGAATGCGCACAGAATAAAGCCAACTGAATCCTCAATCAGTGCACAGGTGCTTGCATTTCGTGCAAAGATAAGGTCAAGTAGTTATCTCCTACACCCACATGAAGAAGGTACACTCACAACACTTACAGGTGAGCCTCTAGATACTGACTTAAACTGTTTTATGATGACAGCACGGGAGAAACGAGACATCTACATAGATTGCTTCATCAAACACCAACAACAACCCACAAATTCAACAGTGCCTTTTAAGGAGGCACCACTATTTGTAACTGAAGATGAACGGGTTTCATATCACTCTATTGGGAAACAGACAAATGCAGTATTGAAAGGAAGGATCTTAAAGAAAATAGCTACAATTGGAGAGGGAGGGATGCGTCACAACTTCCAGGTAGCCTTCCAAGAGGAAGTGATGGCTAAGAATCCACGAAAGCAAGATCTTGTAGACTTTTATGAGCTGGTGGAGGAATATATAAGTACCTTGGAAATCGATGTTGAGACACTTGTTGAGGAACAGTAGGTACCGCACAGATCCATGTAAAAATATGTATTTTAAATGAATAATGTATATAGATGGCCTATGCATTTGTACAGTACAATTGCTTTAGTTAATTGGGTCTTACCTTAATGTGCAGAGGTCTAGTGCATAGCTGCCAGAATGGCGGCCATTGCAGTCTTTCCTTGCAATCTGGCTATCCCTCTTCTATCCCTGCTGTTAGTTCGGCGTGCAAGCTTGGGTGATGGGATTGCCTGCAGACGTGGTTTCTTGGGGCGGGACTTATAAAATTTATTGACATCCAGGTTGGTCCGAATTGGGTGTGTGTTGAGAGGAGGGAGGGCTTTAATTGTATTTCTCTCAGACAGTGGGGTTTTCAGGACCTCATCATCACAGAACACATAGGGGTCAAGAAAATCCTGGTCTTCAGAGTCAGAGTCATGATGTCTCAGAATGGTTGAGAGACCAAGATCTCTTGATTGTCCTGACATGTGATGCTGTGGTGTGAAATTGTTTGGTGCTAAAAAGGCAAGGGTGGGTTGGGGTGGAGTTGAGTGGGTTATGCTAATGGGGCTGTGTTGTGTTAGTGTGTGTGTGGGTGCAGTGGTAGGGGTTGAGTGTAGGGGCTGCGATGCCTGTGTTGGGATGGGTGAAGATGAGGTGGTTGGTGGTATAATTACTGGGAGGGGATTGGGACTGGGGACAGCTATTTGTTCAGTGTGAACATGATCATGGCTGCACCGATTCTGATGGGCAGGAATTACAGGCTGGGGCTGGATGGAAGCTGGCTGGGATTCCTGGGGTAGATCAGTGTTAATGGAGGAAGTAGCACCTCGACCATCATCGTTGCATCTCTGCTCTTTAGCCTTGGCCGTGAGTCCTGCAATTATTATACCATTTCATGAGTAAATATTTCAATGCTCTGAAATATGGTTTCTCATATTAATATTTATTATTAATAAACTGCATTCCAAAGATGCCAGAAGCATAAGTGTATAAATTTAACCTATCGGTATATAGAACATTTGGAGAAAGAACTGATGAGAAGCAAGAATTCTTCAAATTCTCAAAGTGATGGATAAAAATAGCTATAAATAGAATAGAGTAATTGATTCACTAAACTAAGTTTCTTACTATAACAGTCTCTGTTGTCTCAAACAGTAGAACCCTGACCCAAAAGGCTAAGCAAGTGATGCAATAGTCAACATGCATGCGCTAGTGTTGAATCCAGTAAATGTAAACAGCATGTCATCTTTCTGAACTGGCCTGTAGTGGGGAGGGCAGAGTAGGTGCAGGTAAGCCAGCTTTTGTAAGTTATCTAATAGTTGCTCCATATGTAGGTTCTTATACTCAAATTGTGAACAATATATCATACAAACATTCAGTAATTTATAATGTACTACCAACATATTTCAGATAGTTAGTTTAATTCTCAATATGAAATGATTCTATTTAAATCTCACCCGTTGTTGTGTAGGTATGCCACAAGTCGTTGTTACTGCTATATACCCATCGCTTCCCATTGGTATCATCAAATATAATGAAGCACACCCCACCACACATCACAGAAAGCTCATGAGCCTTACTGATGATGGTTTTCCGCCGTATATTCCTGGTACGACGCCGGGCTGCAACATCTTCTATAAAGGCCACCTTTGTTTTTCCGGAGTGATGCTTCCATTTTGGATTCCTTGTTCATTGGTGAAATAAAAATGGTGAGATTGTGATAATAACTGTGTAGGACAATTACAAATTATCTGATTTGATGTTTTGAACAGCCAACAAAATGTCTCATCGAACTTACACTACTATTAAGTGTTCACCATATGTATGAAAAGAAAGGTCAGTCTTATTAGTTCTTTGACAAAATGGTAACCTCAACTATCTTTTCCTTCACATTACCAGGATATATGGATAAGAGTTGGTTACTCAGTGAAAAAAATAGGAAAATACACAATAGTCATTTTTGACCCTCATGTCACACTTTGGCACCATTTACCATGAAACGACCCATATGGTTACTAAACGAAATTGTGATTACTTACTGTTGTGGTAGATAAGACATAATAAGTTCTGTGGTATTAGGTGGAGCTGGCTGAAAATATTGATCCTCCGTGATGAAGGCGGTGTATGGCAGTAGGAAATGAATGACAGTAGCTCTACAGTGTGCCATTAATATACCATAGAATATCCATAGTGACTTACCTGAGTTCACTCACAAAGCCATTGGGTTTGGCTGTGGTAATCTGGCAGGTGAGTTGACACTGACTACACCACCTCCATCCCTGCACACGCCAGTCATATATCCTTATAGGATTAGCACTGAACCAACTCACGGCAGTCACACAGGCTGGCTGGAATAACTGCTACCATAACCAAACATTGCAATGCAACATGCTGGGACATCAAGTTAGTAAAGAATTTCTCATCCACATATATAGCTGATTAACAAGAGAAAATACTGGCTAAAACAACAATTTGAATATGTCACTGCTGAAATACTAATCATATCCATGAATATGAGTAATACCTGAACCTGTTTGTTCATATCATGTAGGTTTGTAGATTTATATGATTATATATATATATATATATATATATATATATAGTCCTACGTACAATACCTGGAGAGTGTTTTGATGAAATAATGTATTGACACTCGGCATGGAACATTGGATATTCGGAAAAAGATGGCCACATAATTGTAAAAGGGAGCAGGTGATGTTGAACATACTGAGTGATAGGTAAACTGGATGGGGTGGTGGTCAATTTGTATTGGTTGACTGATAAGCAAGGGAGGAAATAGAAGTCAGCAAACAACTCAGTAAGCCAGAGATACACTGTACCTGCCCCAAACAGTGCTAATTAGTACATACCACAATATTTCCCCCTGTAAAGAATACAATCCTAGCTCTATAGATGCACATGATATATATGTATTAATATATATAACCATATAATATATATCAATGAGTATATTATATATGAAATTTTAAACTCAAAGCTAGTGGTTGTAGTTGATTTGGTCATATATAAATATAAACATGTATCATTATAATATGTGCATCACTATTATGTAGATAGGTAATAGTATGAGCAGGTGCTGCATGCAAAATGCTCTAACTTGATATCTACCATGAGTAGTCAGGTCACTCAGTTGTAGATATTGCTATTAATGACCGGACAAACCTCATTGCCACACTAAGCCCCATATGGAAATATTTTAGCTACACATCTAGAGATGCCAACAAACTGGCCGATAGGCTCACAAGCCTATGTGCTAATCCATAAATGTCTCAGTGGTGAGTATGCACTTGATTCTGAATAAATATATGTAAATATATATATATATCTATATATATATAAATATTCCGCATAGATGGATGTCTAATATATTATACATGCGTATGTAGTAAATATTACACAATATATGGACATTACATATACTACACACTTTTATTTTGCAATCTACAAACAGTTACAACCCAGAAACAAGAAAACAATTATTACTATAATAAAATTAAACAGATTTGCTGCCCGGATGTGAAAACACATTTATCCGTTAATGGAATGGTAAAAACAAAAATTAAATAACATCATTATATATGCCCATCACTGAGGCAGATATCTACCACATATCCACTATCCTTCCCTTCATTCACCCCCCTCCTCACACACACCGCACCCTCACTTCCACCGACCACCCCACTTTACCACGCAGTCTAGGCTGAAGGTGATCCTCGATGGCATGGTCCACTCACTGAAACCGCCCCCCCAACCAACACACAGACTACCCTCAGCAGGCCAGCGACCGTATATGCAGTAGGTAAAACAGAAGTGGGTGGGGGAGTGGGGGGGGGGGGGCGGCGTGGCGCTAGTTACATACACATAGTGTGCAGCGGACCAGCACATACCCCTATTGTGACCGTGATTGTTTGGGATTAGGCCATACCTACACTGTCCTTAAGCAGCGACCAAAACAACCAAATGCGAGTCAATATTCAGTGATGTAGAACACATTGATTCCCTAACTAAATGTCCTAGGAATATCTAGGAAATTAGATATAATTTTTGGCTTTCTAGTGATGTATTCCAATATGAAAACCTCCTAAAACTCAGTGTTCCACAACCATATTTGTGAACCTCCACCTTAATCCTATATGAAATTCGACCTTGGAAATTGCACCGGGGCTCGAATGAGGTATTTAACCACC
>CM059193.1:96789568-96837008 GCA_030323885.1 Branchipolynoe longqiensis
ATAAAATAATTTTTTTTTTTTGATATGTTCATCTCCCTTAAGGAGGTGGCTACCGCCTTGTATATATATGTGTATTGTTGCTAATATAACATTGTATATACCTTTTTCTAGTACTACGGTGCTATTTTTACATTGATAGCCATAATGTATTTAGCATATCGTACTGCTCTATTCCAATATTATTTTTCTTTGGCAGTACGGTTGTTTTATGATGTATGTTATGGTGAAGAGCTTAGCTTTCTCCCGATTGGAGGATCTAGCTTCTTGTGTTCTGCCTATTTTTCTGCAGTAGGGGTCGGAATAATTTTTTTTATATATATATATATATACTAAATTATTTACAGAAAAAATATTCCTCGACTTTCACCCCGTTCTTGACTTCCTTGTTCCACACTATTAGGAAATATTATATTCTAAATTTATTTAGTGGAACAAGGTGGTCGATGGTGTGGGAGTTGGTGGGTAGACACTGTCCATTTTACACTAAGAATTTTCCTATGCGGTGTCGCCCTGGCTCTTATTTTATGCTGCATTCTTTATTTTAAATTACTACTATAGTAAGCGCTTCCGGCAGAACATGATTGACAGCGTGTGCGTCGGCTCCTGTTATACCAGGGGAGGATGCACATGGGGTGTAATTTCTTTGTAGGAGGGCGGGTTCTTGCTGGCGCCCATTGCTTCTTATGAAATGTATTGCATTCCTGAACGTTGTATCTGCGGAGACTTTCTCAATTGTTATAAGTAACACCGCCCTTCTACTTTCATGCACTCTGCACCGGAGCGGGTCACCGAGCGTGACGGGTCCTGGGTGCGGTGGCGTGGCGTGTCCGCGGTGTAATACCGTCTGTGATCTACTGGCCAGACGACGCGGGCACAAGGAGGACGGGGTGAGGAAGCTCCAAGAGGAGCCGCTCCGCGTAGAAGGAGGAGCGCCCCGCTAACGGTTCTTCTGAGATGGGGGGCGGCAGGGGGCGGACTGAGTAGTTCCTTGCTTCCTTCTGTTGAGGGGGTTCCACTTGTGGGGTATGAATTCTCTCCCAGCAAAAAACATTCTATACACCAACTACATAGAGGCTGGGAGAGGTCGTCTTTGTGCGACTCATTTAAAGACTCTTTCTTCACCTAGATTGATGACATGTTTGCCTTGCAGCTAGCTAGAAACACATTGCTCTTTCGCTGCAGGCAGGTCTAGGAATTGCGCATAAGGAATATCACATAGCTTTGTAAGGCTTCTCTCCCTTTCAAGTTAGTTCTCATGTTGACTTCTATCATTTCTCGATTCTCATCGGTTTGCAGTCTGCAACCGGTGAGACTCTAAGGGGGGCAGTATAGTAGTCTGAACATGAGCTCTACTATCACGCGGTAGCAGCGGAGACTACGACGCCATCAGCGCGGTACCATTACACTGCGCTAGGTGGCGGCACGGGTCACCACCGGTCAGACCCTAGCTGGGCTGACCTCTACTGCGTGTGGTTGACCCACCCCCCACACACACCTATAAGAGTCTCGATGTGGGATCTGGGAAGTCAGGGGGCGGGTCAAGACAACTAACTGACACGCGGGGAGAGCAGAGGTTTCAATAAACCAGGTGAAGCGTACACTGTAATCACCAATGAGAAGAGTTTCATATTTTTTAATGTCTATAATTTGTTTCATGGCTGAGTTTAGTAGGTCAAAAGCTTCCTGCATATTCCCATTTGGGGGCCTATATACATTACCTATTAGAATTGTCCTTGTGTGTGGTCTGGCGATGACTGCCCACTGTAATTCTAGAGTTCCATTTGAAACATTGTGGTTGGCATACTTTTCAGTGTCTATTTGCAGTGTGTCTTTGCAGTAGAATCTTAGCAGTAGAATCTTTGCAGTAGTAGTCTTAATGTAATCATATACCATATCAGATACCCAGTCACCTCTCGTGCAGATTACCTAAATGTATGCCCCACACATATGCAATAAGGTGCATCCTCCCCTTGGGAGTGAATGGGAACTCAAATTTGTTGTATCAATACCTGCTTTTGAGGCAAATAATCTCGAGATGCCCTGGTATGCATCATAAGTCATAGGAGCGATCTTATTTGGGCCTAAGGGTACCTGGAACGCAGAAGCGTTCCCTGGGGCTGGTAGTTGATTGAAATGCAATTCCGCCCAATATACAGCGCATAACATGGGATCTGGACATCTTGAAATCGGAATCTGAAACAAACGCTCCTTAAATTGAATTGTTTTAGAGCATCTTAGTGTTATTATTAATCCCCAATCATGGAAATTAAAGTCACCTAAAGGCCCCTAAAAGACCATAGGATTGCTGCACGCCAAGCTGCATGGCCTGGATTGGAGGTCAAGTTAAACAAAATTGCCCTTAGCATGCGCGGCAATATCGGAATTGCTATCTGAGGGGTGTCACCCTTTCCTCTCCTTATCCTCTTTAGTCTTGATGACAAGGTAAATTTTGCATGAGTAATAGGAGGCTCAGCATGTAAGCACACAAAATAATTTAGGCTGCTTAGGTAATTTTGGATATAGGACAATTTTAGAGATCTGGATAACCAGGTCGAGTACAAAGGTACCCAGGATGGAATAACTCCATAAAGTCTAGATATTTATTAACCTGAGCTGTACAAATGATGGTCAAGTTTTTTGAGTAATTCTGTAACTGGAATGCTTTCTGTTCATCCCTCAATTTTGCACATCCTGCAATAAAGTCAAAGGTGCTGAGAATATATCGCTAAAACAAATGGAATTATCCACAATTAAATTAGCCAATTTTGTATGGCTCTTACGTTCATTAATCCTGCTAAGTGCATCACAACATTTATTGAGGCTACTTTTAATGTATATGGATTGAAAGTTGTAGTTATGTTTTATGGAGGACCAGAATAACCATCTAATAACGTGCTTAAATTGGCTGCTCTTTGAGCACCCAGTTTTAATCGCTATACTTATGACTGTATTATCAGTTATGAATAACACATTTTTATCCCTCCAGTCTTTTTCCCGTTTTTCTACCGCTGCATATATAGCCCAAATCTTCTGCACATTAATATGTGCATTGCGCATCTTCCTATCTGTAGGGACAGTGTGGTGACCCACATAAACCAACAGATATGCATCGTCCGATTCTTTAAATGAGCCCACTAACCAGTCATCAGTGTATACTGCTCCATTTCCCCATTTGGATGCATCACTGTCAATTGCTTCAGTAGGAGCAAACTGCTCCAATATCTGCGCTCTGCCATTGAAAGTCCTGGCAAAAGCTAGCCATCAGTTCACGTCTTCCTTAATACCTTTAGTTAACTGAATGTTATGATACAATTTGTTTAAACATCCTAATAGATCATAAATTCTTCGAGAGAACGTTCTACCGCCCTTAATTACTTTAGAACAGTGTGCTAAAAGGCCTCCTACTCGTTCTAATTCTTTCTTTGTAGCTTTTTTCTACCTCTTAATTTATACAGCATTGTAATATTCCGAATAACAATAATGGAAAAGCCAGTCCCCCTTTTTATATAATGGTAATAAATTATCCTGTCTATAAATGTCGAGTAGGCTATTTCATAAGTAGTAGTAAAGCAAAAACAAAAAACTAATATACTATTCGCACCCACTACAAGGATAATCAGAAAATAAAACCAATAATACCTACACTTAGAACTAAAACCATTAGCTATCTAATGGTCCTTCCCTATTTCGGATTGACCGTAGATAGCCAAACCCAACACAAAACAAGCTCAAACATCTACGAGCCAAGAACACGCTTAACTGCCAACAGCTACCTAGCAGTCCTTCCCTATTTCAGATCGACCTTGGATAGCCAACCCCAACACAAAACAAGCTCAAACATCTACAGCTACTAAATAATCACCATGTACCTGACACTGTCTGAGAAAGACAAACATCTTTTCACCTCCTACTGTGTGATAATATTAAAACCACTACTACAACTGGCCAGCATTGAAAACAAGCCCGAGCACTCGACCTTACATGGTGTGGACAGTATAAACACAGCATAAAAAACAACAACAAAACAAACAAACAATGCCACAGTGATACAGTGCCACATTGTCACAGGGCTACAGTGCTGCAGTGCTACAGTTCCACAGTGATACAGTGCCACAATGATACAGTTCCAAAGTCCTACAGTGCTACAGTGCCACATTTCCACAGTGCTACAGTGCCACTTTTCCACAGTGCCACTGTGCCACTATGCCACATTGTCACAGTTCCACAGTGCCACATTGTCACAGTGCTGCAGTTCCACAGTGCCACAGTTTCACAGTTTCACAGTGCCACAGTGCCTCAGTGTAAAGGGTCGCATTGCTACAGTGATACAGTAATACAGTGATACAGTGACGCATTGATAGAGTGATACATTGGTACAGTGCTACATTGCGCAAATGATACAGTGTGACATTGTTACAGTGTTACAGTGATACAGTGATACAGGTTCACAACGCCATAGTTCCACAGTGTCACTGTGCCACAGTGTTACAGTGCTAAAGTACTACAGTGTTACATTGCTACAGTGCTACAGTGCTACACTGATACAGTGCTACAGGGCTAGAGTGCTAAAGTGATAGTGTTATAGTGCTACAACGCTACCATGTTGCAGTGCTACAGTGCTACAGTTCCACGGTGCCAGAGTTCCACAGTGCTACAGTGCCACAGTGCTACAGTGTTACAATGCCACAGTTCCACAGTGGCACAGGGCCACAATGCAACATGTCTAAAGTGCTACATTGCCACAGTTCCACACTCTCACAGTGCCACAGTGCAAGAGTTCCACAATTCTACAGTTCTACAGTGATACTGTGCCACAGTTCCACAGTTCCACAGTGCCCCAGTTCCACAGTGCCACATTTCTATAGTGCTACAGTTCCATAGTGCTACAGTTCCACAGTACTAGACTTCCACAGTGCCACAGTGTAACAGTGCCACAGTGTCACATAGCTACAATGCTGCAGTGATACAGCTCCATAGTGACACAGTGCCTCATTGGTACAGTGATACAGTGTCACCATGATACAGTGGTACAGTGCCACATTGGCATGTTGATGAGTGGTACAGTTCCACAGTGATACAGTGCTACATTGCCACAGTGATACAGTTGTAAAGTCGACGGCTGGCGGTTTGAGTGGTGTGGACAGGCTAATAAGAAATCAATACAGGCAAGGAAGGAAAGTAGATAAAGAGTGAAAGGTAGGAGCGTGAGACTCTCTCATTTATTACTTTTATAGTTTCCAGAACAAGATGGTGGTGATCACATGACCCAATCTTCCAATCCCTAACAAGCATTCCTCTATCCACCAATGAGGGTTCAATATCCCTGTTGCCAAGGCATGGTTAGGTCTGTATCTGGGGCAGGGATCCATAAATAAGTCTTGAGGGGAGGGGGTATGTGACGCAACTTCCCAAAGACTGTCCCACCTAAGAAGTGACACTCCTTTAGGTCAAGAAGTGACCCCCTCTCTCTACACTATATTAATATACTATTTCTATCTTTTATGAGTAGTAGAACACCAGTGAGTGCCGCTGTGTTTGTCTGTATGTGTCACTTGAAAATGTAGCAGTCGACACTAAGCTTATCGCCATATAGAAACTGGGCTTTGGAAAGTGTGTGAATAGACCTTTTTCCATGGACTATGTGCAATGTGGGTATGCAGGTATAGCAATACCTCAGGGAGTTTGGCACCCCTGCCCTGCATAGTTGTAAACCACTGCCTTGTGGTACAGGTTCTTGACAGAACTGAAGGCTAAGGGAGCAAACCCTAAACAGAAAACCATGTCACTGTGGCAGCATTAAGGGCAGTTGATGTATGGAATTCCCAACATCTCCCGACCAGCCACTGCAGGGACAAATAGTTTTGCGCCTGTTCTTGTTCTTGCCGGTGTGAAACCTCTATTTGCTCCCTGAGAGAGTGCTGCTGCTAACTTGCAAAAGCCAGCAGCACTTCAACCCCTTTACAGGCAGCTTTCATGAAATGACAAAAGAGAGGGCGCCCTCGTCTCCGGTTCAAGGATACCATCAAGAGAAACCTGAAGCTGAGAGACAGTATGACTGACTCATGGATGCAACTCTCACAGGAGAGAGCTAAATGGAGAGCGGCAGTCAAGTAATGAAAGCAGTCTTTGTCGCATCACGACCGACAGCATGATGATGATGATGATGATGAGAACACCAACTCCACATATCCCTTATATGGCTTTTGCTTAAATCCTATTTACCATTTTACAGACAAGTTGCAATTTATTATAGTAGAGTTCATATATCATATATCTCATAATATCGGAAAATCTTACACAGTGCTACAATGCCAATGTGATACAGTGCCACAGGTCCACAGTGCTACTATTCCACAGTTCCACAGTGTTAAAGTTCCACAGTGTCACAATGCCACAGTGCTACTTTGCAACAGTGTTGCAGAGTTACAGTGTTACAGTACCAATGTGTTACAGTGACACATTGTTACAGTGTTACCGTGTTACAGTGTTACAGTACCACCGTGTTACAGTGACACAGTGCTACAGTGATGCAGTGCTACAGTGTTACAACACCACCGTGTTACAATGACATAGTGTTACAGTGCTACATTGTTACAGTACCACCGCGTTACAGTGACACAGTGCTACAGTGCTGCAGTGCTACAATGGTACAGCACCACCGTGTTACAGTGATACATTGTTACAGTGCTACAGTGTTACAGTACCACCGTGCTAAAGTGACACCGTGATACAGTGCTGCGGTGCTACAGTGTTACAGTACCACCGTGTTACAGTGATACAGTGATACAGTACTGCACTGCTACAGTGTTACAGCACCACCGTGTTACAGTGACCCAGTGTTACAGTGATACAGTGACACAGTGCTAAAGTGATGCAGTGCTACAGTGTTACATGACTCCATGTTGCAGGTAGACAGTGTTACAGTGCTACATTGTTACCGTACTACCGTGATACAGTGACACAGTGATATATTGCTACATTGTTACAACACCACCGTGTTACAGTGACACATCGCTAGAGTGCTAACATGTTACAGTACCACCGCACTACAGTGACACCGTGCTACAGTGATGCAGTGTGACAGTGTTACAGCACCACCGTGCTACAGTGACACAGTGTTACAGTGCTACAGTGTTACAGTACCACCGTGCTACAGTGCTGCAGTGTTACAGTGTTACATCACCACCATGTTATAGTGACACCATGTTCCAGTACTACATTGTTACAGTACCACCGTGCTACAGTGACACAGTGCTACAGTGTTACATCACCGCATTGTTACAGTGACACAGTGTTACGGTGCTACATTGTTACAGTACCACCGCGATACAGTGACACAGTGCTACATTGATACATTCCTACAATGTTACAATACCACTGTGCTACAGTGTTGCAGTGCTACAGTGTTACATTGTCACATTGACACATTGCCATAGTGCTACCGTGTCACACTGCCATAGTGCTAGTGATACAGTGCCACAGTGCAATAGTACCACGGTGATACAATGCAACTGTGTCACAGTGATACGGTGCCACACTGCCATAGTGCTAGTGATACAGTGCCACAGTGCCACAGTGCTACAATGCAACTGTGTTACAGTGCTACAGTGCCACACTGCCATAGTGCTAGTGATACAGTGACACATTGCCACAGTGTTACAATGCAACTGTGTCACAGTGCTACAGTGCCACAGTGATCTAGTGCTACTGTGTTACAGTGTCACAGTGCCACAGTGCCACCGTGACACAGTGCCACAGTGCCACAGTGTCACAGTGCTACAATGCAACTGTGTCACAGTGCTACAGTGCCACAGTGATATAGTGCTACTTTGCCACAGTGCCACAGCGCTCCAGTGCTAGTGTATCAGTGTGTATACGATGTCTGGAGGGTGGGAAGCCGGCTTCTTGACGATAGCAATTAGAATGTTATGTTCCAAGAAATTGAAGCAAATGACTGCAGATAGAGTGACTCAACTTTACAATCACCAGGCACATGAAACCAGCAGTCCGCGGACAGGAAGGAACAAATCGTAAACAATAGTGTTTCATTTTGTGTGATATGTTCGAAGTGACATTTTGTGTGACATCTTCGGAGTGACATTTTGTGTGACATGTTCCAAGTGATATTTTGTGACTAAAGTTAGTTCACAAATAGGGAACAAAGCGGACTCTGTTTCATCAAGTAATCATCCACGACGGAGTTAAAGCTGCATAGTCCGATGAAATATCAAATTTTCAAAATCAAACCGATTATCTAGATTTGATTTTACATATCTAACTTAGATACTGATGCACTTATTAAGCATTTGTTTCTGCGTAGAAGGCAATACTGAGTCAATTTAACAGAACCTGTTACTGCAGAAGTATATTCTGTCAGAGTTTTGGCAAGTTTGCCCATGTCTGCACTCAAAATATCTCAAACGTTTACCATTCAATGTAAAGTAGAGGCTACTGATCGATATATTTATCTAAAAAAAATACAGAAATTAAAAACAATCGGAGTATGCAACTTTAAGGAATGTCAAATTTCTAAATAAAGGAGGCACTATTGTGTAATAAATAGGATCACACTTTGTGCGTTGAGGTCGGGACTTTGCCGTCATGGAGAAACCAGCCTCAATTGCTTTATGTCTTTTTTTAGTTTGATGGCACTCCGCAGTAAGCATACACCGTTACCTGCTTAACATTTGAAGGACCCAAAAGGAAAGTTTGTTTCATTTAACGATGCCTCTGGAGCGTGTTGATTTTCATTATTGGCTATTGGATAATAAAACATGGTCATTGGACATATTTCATTGGAGGAAACCCGTTGCTGCCACATAGGCTACTCTTCCCGATAACCAGAAAGGGTGGAAGGACCCTGTCAAGTAGACATGTATTCATAGATATCTAACAAACAGCAACATCTCGCTTAGAGCGAGTGTCAAACCATCATGTCTGCCATTCCAGGCTAGTGTCTTATCCATTAGTCCATGTAGGCTTACTGATGCAATCATCCTACCCGTGCCTACTGTGGCATTTCACCAGGCTAGTGTTTTTTCCATGAGTCTATGTAGGCTTACTGATGCAATCATCCTACCCGTGCCTACTGTGGCATTTCACCTGGGTTGTGTCTTATCCATGAGTATATGTAGGCTTACTGATGCAATCATCCTACCCGTGCCTACTGTGGCATTTCACCAGGGTTGTGTCTTATCCATGAGTCTATGTAGGCTTACTGATGCAATCATCCTACCCGTGCCTACTGTGGCATTTCCGCTTGTTTGTTGTCTTATCCTTCTATGTAGGCTTACTGATGCAATCATCCTACCCGTGCCTACTGTGGGCATTTCACCTGGGTTGTGTCTTATCCATGATCAATAGTAGGCTTACTGATGCAATCATCCTACCCGTGCCTACTGTGGCATTTCACCTGGGTTGTGTCTTATCCATGAGTCTATGTAGGCTTACTGATGCAATCATCCTACCCGCGCCTACTGGGGCATTTCACCTGGGTTGTGTCTTATCCATTAGTCCATGTAGGCTTACTGATGCAATCATCCTACCCGTGCCTACTGTGGCATTTCACCTGGGTTGGAGAGTGCAACTCAGTACACTGGTCCCCTTGAAATTGAAAGTATCTACATCACACTGTACATCTTCGACATCACACTGTACAACACCTACATCACACTGTACAGAATCTACATCACACTGCAGATAATCTACATCACACTGTACAGCTTCTACATCGCACTGTACAGCATCGACATCACACTACATAACTTCTACACCAAACTGTACATATTCTACATCAAACTGTACACATCTACATCACACTGTGTATTGTAGATTCTACATTAAGGGCCTGTCACACTACGACGTAATGACGTCAGCGTAGGGAGAACGTGAAGAACGTTGAACTTCTCGGCGTAGTACGCAAATTTGGGCACAAGTTGAACGTGGATGCAGCGTAGTGGACGAGATCGTAACGTTGGTAAAGCGTAGTGATACCGTCATTCAACGAGAGAGGTCAACTTCATTACGTTCACGGAACGTTATTAACGTTATTCCATTGCCAGAACTACGTTACCTGATGGCGAAACGTTGAACGTACGTTCTCCTGACGTTCTCCTGACATTATCCTGACGTTATTCTGATGTTATCCTGACGTTATCCTGACGTTCCCATTACGCCGCGTGGACGTTTCCACCGGGTTTAATGTGGGTCAACGTAGTGCAATGTAGTGCAACGTAGTGCAACGTAGTTGAACGTAGTGACTAACGTTTTAATAGCGTCCAGTTAACGTCATTGACGTTCACTGAACGTGAACAGAACGTACGGCGAACGTAAACCCTTACGTTCAAGCTACGTTGAAAGTTTTGAACATGTCCAAAACCTTGACATAACTCGACGTACCACGACGTCATGTGACGTAACTCGACGTCATTCTAACGTCATTCTAACGTCATTGTGACGTCATCATAACGTAACCCAACGTACGTCAACATAATGATGAAAAATTACCACGTTAGGCTCACGTTGGCTCGTTACGTCGTAGTGTGACAGGGGTATAATACTGTGTATGTGATATCCCGTCCAGAAACAGGGTCACAATTACTTAATAGACACTGTCTAGCGAGAGACTAGTTAATTATGCCCCATATTCAGAGAGTGGGGATTTCGGCAACGCAGACTAAGCGCTCTTCTACAAGGCGCCGTCTGACTACAAGCCCGCCGACCTGCGCGTTCTGCCGTACTTCCGGTGCCCACAATGCCATCTGTTCCCGGCTCAGTAGACAAGTGTCTAATAATAATCTGCCATTTCGACCCGATTGCCGCGTTCAACCTGGTGTGCGGCAACCATGTGACGGGAGGCCCACGTGACCATGAACCACGTGACCGCGGTCCACGGACCACGTGACCAGGCTAGGCTGGTTCGTCCCGGCGGCGGGCTGGTGCTTAATTAGCCAATTAGTGACTCGTTGAGCGAATCAAGGCTAGGCTGCCCCTTTGATGTATGGGGCCGGGTCGGCACTGGCACTGATCATAGCGGCCCCGGTACTGCTGCCATGCGCTCTGCTACCCACACTGCCACCCAGACTGCCACCCGCTTTGCTACCCACGCTGCCACCCACACTGGTAGCCGGACTGCCACCCGCACTGCTACCCACACTGCAACCCACACTGCAACCCACTCTACCAACCGCAATGCTACCCACACTACCACCCACACTGCCACCCACACCACACTGCCATCTGCAATGCCACCAGTACTGCCACCCACACTGCCACCCACACTGCCACCCACTCTACTAGCCGCAATGCTACCCACACTTCCACCCACACTGCCACCCCCACTGCCATCTGCAATGCCACCCACACTGTCACCCACACTGCCATCTGCAATGCTACCCACACTGCCACCCGCTATACCAGCCGCACTGCTACCCACACTGCCACCCACACTGCCACCCACACTGCCATCCGCAATGCTACCTACACTGCCATCCACACTGGCACCCACAGTGCCACCCACACTTACACCCGCTCTAGCAGCCGCGATGGTACCCACACTGCCACCCATCATGCCACCCACACTGCCACCCACACTGCCACCCACTTTACCAGCCGCAATACTACACAAACTGCCACCCACACTGCCACCCACACTGCCACCCACTATACCAGCCGCACTGATACCCACACTGCCACCCACACTGCCACCCGCTCTACCAGCCGCACTGCTACCCACACTGTCATGGACACTGCCACCCGCTCTACCAGCCGCACTTCTACCCACACTGGTAGCCGGATTGCCACCCACACTGCCACCCATATTGATACCTGCACCACTACCCGCAATGATACTTACACCGCTACCAACACTGCCACCCGCACTGCTGACCACACTGCTACCCACACTACTACCCAGAATGGTACCGGTATTGCCACATGCCCTGTAACCCACACTGACACCTGCATCACTACCCACAATGATACCCACATCGCTACCCACATACATGCATTGCCACCCACCCTTCCACCCATACTGCTACTCGCACTGTCACCCACACTGTCAACCGCACAAGCACCCACACTGTCAACCACACAATCACCCACACTGTCAACAACACAATCACCCACACTGATAGCCATACTGATACCCCCACTGTCACCCACACTGTAACCCACATTGCCACTGGCACTGTGCCCCGCCCTATCACCCACACTGACACCCGCACTGATAGCCATACTGATAGCCATACTGATACCCACACTGTCACCCGCACTGATAGCCATACTGATACCCATACTGATACCCACACTGTCACCCGCACTGATATCCATACTGATACCCATACTGATACCCACACTATCACCCGCACTGATAGCCATACTGATACCCATACTGATACCCACACTGTCACCCACACCGATAGCCATACTGATACCCATACTGATACCCACACTGTCACCCGCACTGATAGCCATACTGATACCCATACTGATACCCACATGGTCACCCGCACTGTAACTGACAATGTCACCCGCACTGTAACCCACACTGTCACCCGCACTGTAACCCACACTGATAGCCATACTGATACCTATACTGATACCCGCACTGTCACTTGCACTGTAACCCACACTGCCACCCACACAGCCACCCATATTGCCACCGACACTGCTACCCACACTGGTACCGGCACTGCCACCCATAGTGTCACCCACACTGCTCCCCACACTGCCATCCACACTGCTACCCGAACTGCCACCCGCACTGCCACCCACACTTCCATCCACACTGTTATCGACACGATGCCCACACTGTCACCCCCACTGCTGCCCACACTGCTACCCACACTGTCACCCACACTGTCACCCACACTGCTATTCACACTGCCACCCACACTGCCATCCACACTGGTACCCGTACTGCCATCCACACTGCTACCCGCACTGACATCCACATTGTTACCCACATTGCTACCCACTCTGCTAACCACACGGCTAACCACTCTGATACCCACAGTGATAGCCACTCTGATACCCACACTGATAACCACACTGATACCTACACTGATACCTACAGTGATAACCACACTGATACCCACATTGCTAACCACCATGATACCACCCTGATACCCACACTGATACCCACACTGATACCTACACTGATAACCAAACTGATACCCACACTGATACCTACACTGATAACCAAACTGATACCCACACTGATACCCACACTGATAACCGCACTGATACCTGCACTGATACCGACACTGATACCGACACTGATACCGACACTGACACCTACACTGATACCCACACTGATACCCACACTGATACCCACACTGATGCCCACACTGATACCCACACTGATACCCACACTGATACCCACACTGATAAATACACTGATACCTACCCTGATAACCACACTGATACACACACTGATAACCACACTTATACCCGCACTGATACCCACACTGATACCCACACTGATACCCACACTGATAACCACACTGATACCCACACTGATACCCACACTGATAACCACACTGATAACCACAATTATACCCGCACTGATACCTACACTGATACCCACACTGATACCCACACTGATAACCACACTGATACCCACACTGATGCCTACACTGATAACCACTCTGATACCCACACTGATACCTACACTGCTAATCACACTGATACCTACACTGCTACCCACACTGCTACCCACAGTGCTAACCACACTGATACCCACAATGATACCCACACTGATACCCACACTGATACCCACACCGATACCCACACTGATACCCACACTGATACCCACACCGATACCCACACTGATACCCACACTGATTACCACACTGATACCTACACTGATACCTACACTAATACCCACACTGATACCTACACTGATAACCACACTGCTAACCACACTAATACCTACACTGATACCTACACTGATACCCACACTGATAACCACCCTGATACATACACTGATACCTACACTGATACCCACACTGATACCCACACTGATACCCACACTGATAACCACACTGATACCCACACTGATACCCACACTGATAACCACACTGATAACCACACTGATAACCACACTGATACCCACACTGATAACCACACTGATACCCACACTGATACCCACACTGATACCCGCCCTGATATCCACCCTGATACCCACACTGATACCCACACTGATAACCACACTGACACCTACACTGATACCCACACTGATACCCACCCTGATAACCACACTGATACCCACACTGATATCCACACTGATACCCACACTGATACCCACACTGATAACCACACTGACACCTACACTGATACCCACACTGATAATCACACTGATACCTGCACTGATACCCACACTGATACCCACACTGATACCCACCCTGATAACCACACTGATACCCACACTGATAACCACACTGATAACCACACTGATCCCCACACTGATAACCACACTGATACCCACACTTATACCCACACTGATACCCACACTGATACCTACACTGATACCCACACTGATACCCACACTGATACCCACACTGATACCCACACTGATACCCACACTGATACTCACACTGAAACCCACAGTGATACCCACCCTGATAACCACACTGATACCCACACTGATAACCAAACTGATAACCACACTGATACCCGCACTGATACCCACACTGATACCCACACTGATACCCACACTGATACCTAGACAGCTAATCACACTGATACCTACACTGCTCCCCACACTGATACCCACAGTGCTAACCACACTGATACCCGCACTGATACCCACACTGATACCCACACTGATACCCACACTGATACCCACACTGATAACCACACTGATACCCACACTGATACCTACACTGATAACCACTCTGATACCCACACTGATACCCACACTGATACCCACACTGATAACCACACTGATACCCACACTGATACCTACAATGATACCTACACTGATACCCACACTGATAACCACACTGATAACCACACTGATACCCACACTGATACCTACACTGATAACCACTCTGATACCCACACTGATACCCACACTGATACCCGCACTGATAACCGCACTGATACCCACAATGATACCTACAATGATACCTACACTGATACCCACACTGATAACCACACTGATGCCCACACTGATACCCACACTGATAACCACACTGATGCCTACACTGATACCTACACTGATAACCACACTGATACCCACACTGATAACCACACTGATACCCACACTGATACCCACACTGATACCCACACTGATAACCACACTGATACCCACACTGACACCCACACCGATACCCACACTGATAACCACACTGATACCCACACTGACACCTACACTGATACCCACACTGATAACCACACTGATACCCACACTGATACCCACACTGATAACCACACTGATACCCACACTGATACCCACAATGATACCTACACTGATACCTACACTGATAACCACCCCGATAACCAGACTGATACCCACACTGATACCCACACTGATACCCACACTGATACCCACACTGATACCCACACGGATAACCACACTGATACCCACACTGATACCCACACTGATACCCACACTGATAACCACACTGATACCCACACTGATACCCACACTGATAACCACACTGATACTCACACTGATACCCACACTGATTCCCACACTGATAACCACACCGATACCCACACTGACACCCACACCGATACCCACACTGATAACCACACTGATAACCACACTGATACCTACACCGATACCCACACTGATAACCACACTGATACCCACACTGATACCCACCCTGATACCCACACTGATACCCACACTGATACATACACTGATACCTACACTGACAGTAGGTGGGGGGCCCGCCTACTCTCTAACAGCTGACAGTTGCTGACAGCTTTTGACATGCGCTAACAGCTTCTAACAGACTCTGACACGAGGTGACTGTTGTGACAGTGGGTGACCTGTACCGAGCCGGTCACACTTCTTTTGTCAGCTGTCAACTGCTGACAGCCCAATTGGGAACTGACTAATATGCTGTAAATATAATTCATTACTGGAAGCGAAGTTAATTATGAATGAAGCGTGTTGATGCATTGCAATCCGCTGTCGGCTGTTTGGCAAATAGAAAAGTCTGGCGAGTGGGCTGATTAAACGCTTGAGTGATATTCATAAGACCTTAGGGCCATTCAAATAGTATGCAATGTTTAAGAGGTGGGGGGTCTAGGTTCAAGCATTATGTGGCGTGTGTGGTTGGTTTGTTTGGTTGTTGGAGTTTTACGTCCTGGCAACATCTAAGATCATACCAGGAAAGGTACCAACTAGTGACAGTGCGAACTCATGGCAACCTTACAGTGCTGCCCCACTGGGAGACCAGCCTGCCAGCACCAGGACCCAATATCCCACTCAGTCGCATTACCCTGACACTGAGCCAACCAGTCCTTGCCCTATCCTAATAATGCCGAGTGCCTAGCTAGGAAGTGGCAAGTATTGATTGTTAAGTCATTGGTTTGACTCAACCAGGGGAGGAAACGGTGGCTTTGAATTCCACGATCTACCAAAATGGGAGATGGACTGTCAACTCATTCGGCCAACCAGCCGGCTAAATGTATGTAATTGCATACGGATTTAGCCGTGGGAGCTAGCCTAGCCGCGGTTACGGCCCTAACCCCGATTCGTGCATACGGCCCCAGCAGGTGTATATGGTTTAACAGAGCGTCAGAGACGGGGGGGGTAATTTTGACGAGCATAGTGTTACGTAATATGTTAACGGCCACTTGTCTGTTGCCATGTTTACTGCGCTGCTAAGTGAGATCCGAGGTATTTGCGCTAATCCTGGTCCGGGCTTGTGTTTCTGGCGTTGCTATGATGGCTCCTCTGTGAAAATACATACACATGTGTCAATCAGTAAAATCCCTTGAAATTACTAAGATTTTGAATCACAAGACGAGTATCATTCATCAATAATCATAGCTGCGGCTTCATTACGACCGAAATAACTGTATTTCTACTCAGAGGTTTTACATCATTTAATCTCAAACTTATGACGGTAAACCTTGATGATGCACTGCCCTCTCAGACAAGGAGCCATGTAGACAGGTAGGCATGGATAGGGTGATGATACTCAGGTGTAATGGTTAGCACACTAGCCCGGAATGCAAAAGATGTGGGTTCAATTCCTGGTCTCGGCGCAAAATTTCCCATTTTCATCACCCAGATGACACTAATTGCCGTAACCTGGATCCTGTACAATCTATGTGCTATATAGTTGTTGAGCCTATTCTGTGTATGTATATCTAATTGCAAAGTGAATTGCCTGCATCTATGGAATTGTAAGCATCACACAACTTATGGACGTAAGCCATTTAAAAGAGATGCAATGCAATTCCAGGAGGATGAGTGTAGTAGTCTGCAGTGGTCTCTCAGTCAACAAGTCACACAGACAGGCAGGTGTGGCTAGGGTGATCATACTCACAGAGCGTAGGATACATAACCCGGCATGTAATATATGTGTGTTCGATTCCTGTATAGGTGCAATATTTCCCACGTACATCAATCACCTCCACGACAAAACGTTGCACAAAGCGGCTCAAGCCGAGTCCTGCTGGTTGCTTAAAACATCGCCTTGTGGCGGAACCCAAACCGCGGGTTGAAGTTCATGCTTCACGTCACGCCAAGAGGCAATCTGCACGGCGTGTTTGTCTACAAGTAATGGTCCCTAATTATCAGTATGAGTGAACATCTGTCGAGGGCAGGCCTGGGAACTAGGCTCGGCTAGGGTACATTCCCCAGGTGTTCGTGGCAGCAGCAGTCACGCACACGCTCAAATAGCACTATTTTCTGACGTCAGCCCGGCAGGCAATACACAGTGCTTCCTGTCTTACATATTGCAGACATACATCCTCAGACACTGAGAACAGATAATCAAAATAGCACTTCTACTGAGCCCAGACATTAACTGTCGTCACCTTAGTGCAACCGACAGTGCGCGGGGGTCGAATCGGTAGAGCGCGGGCCTCGCCTGCAAGGTCGGGGGTTCGGTTCCCAGTCGAGTCAAAAAGATGACTTATAAAATTGGGACTTGGCGCTTCCTAGCCTGGCACTTGGCATTAAAAGGATAGGGCAAGGACTGGTTATCTTAGTGTCAGGATAATGTGACCGAGTGGGATATCGGGTCATAGTGCTGGCAGTAGGCCTGATTTCCCAGTGGGGCAGTACTATGAAGTTGCTATGAGTATGAGTGCACACTTTCACAAGTCAGTACTCATCCTGATATGACCTGATGTTGCCAGGACGTACAACCCCTATAACCAAACCGACCAACCATACGCCCCACATAACGCTTGAACCTACACTTCCCACCTCTTAAACACTATGTACTATTTGAATGGCCCTAAGGTCTTACTCCAACAACCAACCAACCTTAGTGCACCATAAACTATTGCTTACACTGATGATACCACATAGGAAATAACAGGCGAAAATGCTGATAGATTAAACTAGTCAGTCATATTACACATCTCTTTAGTATGTAATTTTTGCAATATCTAAGATTCATAACACAAAACTGAGAAAAAACACTGAAATAACTGAATAAATCTGATAATAATGTCCAGGCTAAGGAGCAACGAAACAACGATAAATTATACAATACAATATTTTGACGCCAGGCCTCAGGTCTCATAAAGTTAATCTTGTTTTATTTAATGATGCCTCTAGAGCGCATTGATTTTCACATCATTGGCTATTGAACGTGAAACATATGGTCATTCTGACATATTTCTATTCAGGAAACCCGCTACCATGACACAGGCTACTCTTTATGATAAGCAGTAAGGGGTCTTTTATATGCACATTCCCACATACAGGACATCTCATACCACAGCCTTTGATGAACCAGTTGTGGACCACTGGTTGGAATGGAAAATATCTCAAACTGCAAATGGGTCCACTGTGCAGGATCGATTGGATCGTGAGTTTGGTTCCCGGTCGAGTCAAACCAATGACGTAAAAATTGATTTTTGTTGCTTCCTAGCTTGGCGCTCAGCATTAATAGAATAGGGAAAGGACTGGTTGACTCAGTGTCAGGATAATGTGACTGAGTTGCATATTGGGTCATGGTGCTGGCGGCCTGGTTTCCCAGTGGTGCAGAATTATAAAATCACCATGAGTGCATACTGTCACAAGTTAGTACCCATCCTGATCTGACTGTAAATGTTGCTAGGATGTGAAATAACAACAAACAACAACAAAGATAGACTTGTTGTTCGTGTCTTTTGCAAATAAAGCAATGCTAAGTCAATTACATAGGTTACAGTGGAAGCATGTAGCGCCCAGCATTTCGATGTGCATGCCGAAAGTAAGTTGTGCATGCTTTCAGATATTTCCAACATTAACCATTTTATAAAAAAACAAGTTACATTATAGCTTTCAGACTATGCTATTCATACAAACACTAGGAAGAAGCTCAACACCTGTGATTGTGAAAGTTTAAAGTTACCGGGGGAAGGACTGGACTTCTGCACTATTAGAGCATGCTTATGGTGAGGTCCGCGCTCTACTCCAGGTGAAATGACTCATGCACAAGTAGGCATGGGTATGGTGATCATATCAGGTAGCCTTGATATTGTGATGGTCCATGGTCTTCCACACTGTCACAAACTCATGGATGAACGCCAAGATTTAGTTTCAGTATGCTTCAACCTGGTTTATTACAAAACCTTTCTCCTCTCCGCGGCATCATAGTCAACTGACCCGCCCCCTAACTCGGCAGGTCCCACGTCGCCTCTGTAGGTGGGTGGGGGGGTGCGAGCCACACGCAGTAGAGGGCAGCCCAGTTAGGGCTCTGCCCAGTGGCTAGCATGCCACCACCTAGCACAGTTCAGTGTAACTGCCTAGGTGTGCGGCATTGTGTCTGCCGCCACTGCGTGGTAGTGGGGCTCATGTACAGACTACTACAATAGCCTAATGGTTAGCATGCTTGTAAGAAATGTGGTTTCGAGGGAACCTTTGCCGACCCATTATGTGTTGTGCTGGTGTTGGGGGTGCCCCCACCGGCCTCCTCCCGCACTAACTGGCTGCCCTTCCTCGCCCACCCTGGGAGCCGGACATTATACCAGGTGCTCTTTAAGGTCCATAATATATCAGCTATGTGCCGTGTCTTGGTTGTTTAATAATGTGTTTTGAAGTGTGATTGAGTGCCGCCAAGGAGTAAATAACACATGATGGAAGGCCTCACTGAAATGCTTCAGTTGTGATCGATTCGCGGAAGGTAGTTAGATATATAACTTATCTGCAGTTCTTTGTGAAGTAGCAAGATTCGGATTGAGTTTGAAAATAATGAAAAATGGAATCGTGATGGCCTCTGAAGAAATATAATTAAATTTCATTGTAAATCGTGGGTCACATTAGCACTGCTGACTTAGTAACATCGTGACATTTCAAGTTGTGCATGTACATAGTGTGTCATGGGTGAATGTTGCTGGGTCACGTTATCATCGTTGACTTATTAACATTGTGACAGTCCACGTTGTAAACGTGCATAGTCCATAGTGTGTTAACATAATCAGATTACGTTATCATCGTTGACTTATTAACATTGTGACAGTCCACGCTGTAAACGTGCATAGTCCATAGTGTGTTAACATAATCAGATTACGTTATCATCGTTGACTTATTAACATTGTGACAGTCCACATTGTAAACGTGCATAGTCCATAGTGTGTTAACATAATCAGATTTCGTTATCATCGTTGACTTATTAACATTGTGACAGTCCACATTGTAAATGTGCATAGTGCATAGTGTGTTAACATAATCATATTATGTAATCATTGTTGACATAGTACCATTGTGACAGTCCACCTTGTAAATGTACCTAGTACATAGTGTGTTAACATAATCAGATTACGTTATCATTGTTGACTTATTAACATTGTGACAGTCCACATTGTAAATGTGCATAGTCCATAGTGTGTTAACATAATCAGATTAAGTTATCATCGTTGACTTATTAACATTGTGACAGTCCACCTTGTAAACGTGCATAGTCCATAGTGTGTTAACATAATCAGATTACGTTATCATCGTTGACTTATTAACATTGTGACAGTCCACATTGTAAATGTGCATAGTGCATAGTGTGTTAACATAATCAGATTACGTTATCATCATTGACTTATTAACATTGTGACAGTCCACATTGTAAATGCGCATAGTGCATAGTGTGATAACATAATCAGATTATGTTATCATCATTGACTTATTAACATTGTGACAGTCCACATTGTAAATGTGCATAGTCCATCGTGTGTTAACATAATCAGATTACGTAATCATTGTTGACTTATTAACATTGTGACAGTCCACATTGTAAATGTGCATAATCCATAGTGTGTTAACATAATCATATTACGTTATTACTGTTGACTTATTACCATTGTGACAGTCCACATTGTAAATGTGCATAGTCCATAGTGTGTTAACATAATCAGATTACGTTATCATCATTGACTTATTAACATTGTGACAGTCCACATTGTAAATGTGTATAGTCCATAGTGAGTTAACATAATCAGATTAGGTTATCATCGTTGACTTATTAACATTGTGACAGTCCACATTGTAAATGTGCATAGTGCAGTGTGTGTTAACATACTCAGATTACGTTATCATCGTTGACTTATTAACATTGTGACAGTCCACATTGTAAACTTGCATAATGCAGTGTGTGTTAACATAATCAGATTACGTTATCATCATTGACTTATTAACATTGTGCCAGTCCACATTGTAAATGTGTATAGTCCATAGTGTGTTAACATAATCAGATTAAGTTATCATCGTTGACTTATTAACATTGTGACAGTCCACATTGTAAATGTGCATAGTGCATAGTGTGTTAACATAATCAGATTACGTTATCATCGTTGACTTATTAACATTGTGACAGTCCACATTGTAAACTTGCATAATGCAGTGTGTGTTAACATAATCAGATTATGTTATCATCATTGACTTATTAACATTGTGACAGTCCACATTGTAAATGTGCATAGTCCATAGTGTGTTAACATAATCAGATTACGTAATCATCATTGACTTATTAACATTGTGACAGTCCATGTTGTAAATGTGCATAGTGCAGTGTGTGTTAACATAATCAGATTACGTTATTACCATTGACTTATTACCATTGTGACAGTCCACGTTGTAAACGTGCATAGTGCAGTGTGAGTTAACATAATCAGATTACTTCATTACCGTTGACTTATTAACATTGTGACAGTCCACATTGTAAATGTGCATAGTGCAGTGTGTGTGAATGTTTCCAGAATAGTAGACCAACTTAAAGCCAGTCAACTTCAATAAAACCTGAAAAGGAGGGGAATTCGGTCCGCCCTGAAAGCAGGTGTAAATACTGACTAATCGTCTGTTCTGTTTGGGAATTCTAGGTGTGCGAGACGCCTACAAAGACGCTGAGCTACATGATAAACGCGCGCCACTCAACGATTGTGACGGACGCTGAGCTGTCCATCCTTAAGGTGGCTGAGATGGAGATGGTCGAGCGGCTGAACCGGCCGCTACGCTCTGATGAAGCCTCAGCAGCGAAATCGACTCTTTTGCACGGACTGCTGCCCCTGGGGCTGTGCCTCGTGTTGACTGTTTACACCGGTTCGCTATAGGGAAGCATGTGGCTGTGTTAGGTGTTTATAAATATACATCCTTATATATATACATATACCGTCATCACTAAACAGCAATTACATGGGTCTGTATATATACACTAGACATACATGAATGGTAACCCTATTTGGGAAGACTTATTTGAGATATATTATATATATTATACTATGTGTATTTTGATAGACAAAATAGCCCCAAATCAAACAAAGAAGTTAGATATGTGTGTAGAGAAACGTCGGTAATGTGAGTGTGGCCAGAATACATGCGGTGCACCTTAGAACCTGCCCTTGGACTGCGCCACCAATCGGAGCTCTCCCGGAGGAGGCGTGAATCTCATGCACAGATGACGTCACAGTGTAGGTCATTGGTGAGCATGAATGGAATATTTGCACAGGGACCTACTTAGCTGTTCAGGAGCCAAACACCCGTGACCACAAACCAACCACCCCAGCTGGTGTTGATCATCCAGTCACGTGGTATAGGCAACCCTAATTCTGATTGGTCCAAAGCAGTGTGCACCCTGCTCGCTTATTCAGTTATTACCCCACCCTGCGGACGAGATCTGCGCGACGCCTCGCCACTGGTGGCTGGATGACAGTGGAGGTGCCGTCCTGCATCTCTCTTCATGCCCTGTGTTTGTTCTATCTATGCTCAACACCGACTGGCCGACACTGGCCACCACCCACCCGGATCAACAGGGCGCGTAGTTCCCGGTAGCTCCGCCGTGTGGCGCCACATTGCGCCGGTTATTCCGGGCACATCCGGGTCCTGGATATTACAGCCATGATTAATGTACTCTGGAGGAGGGCCCGATCTCCCCTCACCCCCCCCCCCCCCCCCACCTCACCCCCGCCTCACCCACGCCTCACCGCCGCCTCATCCCGCCTCACCCCGCCTCAACCCGCCACACCCCGCCTCACCCCGCCTCACCTCCGCCTCACCCCCGCCTCACCCCGCCTCATCCCGCCTCACCGCCTCACCCCGCCTCACCCCGCCTCACCACCGCCTCACACCCGCTCACCCCGCCGTCACCCCTGCCGCACGCCCACCGTCACCCAACCGCCGCCTCAACTCGCCTCAAACTCGCCTCACCCCCGCCTCACCCCTGCCTCACCCCACCTCACCCCGCCACACCCCCACCCTCACCGCCCCCCCCGCCTCACACCCCCGCCTCATCCCGTCCGGGGGGGGGGGGGGGGGGCTGGGGGGGGGGGGGGGGCCCCCCCCCCCTCCCCTCACCCCGCCTCACCCCGCCTCACCCCGCCTCATCCCGACTCACCCGCCTCACCGCCTCACCCCGCCTCACCCCGCCAACACCCCGCCTCACCCCCGCCACACCCCCACCTCACCCCCACCTCACCCCCGCCTCACCCACGCCTCACCGCCGCCTCATCCCGCCCTCACCCCCGCCTCACCGCCGCTCAACCCGCCTCATCCCCGCCTCACTTGCTCCGCCACAACCCCGCCTCCCCGGCCTCACCCCTATGCTCACCCCGCCTCAAACCCGCACCCCGCTGAAGAATATGAGTGGGACCGCCTCACCCCCCCTCCACCCGCGTCCTCATCACACCCCGCCTCCCCCGCCGCCTCACCCCCCTGTTTCACCCACCTCACCACCGCCTCACCCCCACTCTCAACCCCGCCTCAGCACCCACGCCTCACCGACCGCCTCATCCCCACTCAACCCCCGCCTCACCGCCCGCCTCACTCCGCCTCATCCCGCCTCCCCCGCGTCACCCCCCGCCTCACCCCCGCCCTCACTCCCGCCTCACCCCCGCATCACCCCCGCCTCACCCCGCCACACACCCCGCCTCAACCCCACACACCCCGCCTCACACCACTCGCCTCACCCCAGCCTTCACCCCGCCTCATCCCGCCTCATCCCGCCTCATCCCCCTCACACGCACGCCTCACCCCGCCTCACGGGGCCCCCACACCCCGCCTCCTCCCCGCCTCAACCCCCCTCCTCACACCGCCTCACCCCGCCTCACCCCGCATCACCCCGCCTCACCCCCACCTCATAAACCCCGCCTCACCCCCGCCACACCCCGCCTCACCCCCGCCTCACCCCCCGCTCACACCCCACCCTCACCCTGCCTCACCCCGCCTCACCCCGCCTCAACCCCGCTCACCACCACCACACCCCGCCTCACCCCCGCCTCACCCACGCCTCACCCCTCGCACCACCCCGCACTCACCCCGCCTCACCCCCGCCTCAACCCCCGCCCTCTCCCCGCCTCACCCAGGCGGGGGCCGGACGAGCGCGACGGGGCTGGGGGGGCCTCACCCCCCGCCCGCCACAGCCCCGCGCTCACCCCCGCTCTCACCCCCGCCTCAACCCTCGCCTCCCCGCGCGCTCACCCCGCCTCACCCCGCCTCACCCCGCCACATCCCCGCCTCACCCCGCTCACCCCCACCTTCCAAATCCAACCCTCAAAGAACCCCTCATCCCACGCCTCACCCCACCTCACCCCGCCACACACACCCCCAGTCACTCCCCGCTCACCCCCCCGCCTCACAAACCCTTCGCCTCACCCCACCCCGCCTCACCCCCGCCTCACCCAGCCTCACCCCGCCACACCCGCCTCACCCACGCCTCACCCCTGCCTCACCCTCGGGCCTCACCCCCCCTCACCACCCGCCTCAAACCACCCCCGCCTCACTCCCCGACTCATCCGTGCCCGTGCACCCCACCTCCACCCCCCCCCCGCCCACCCACACCCACGGGGGCTCACCCCGCCCTCCCACCAGCCTCCATCACCGCCGCCTCACACCCCGGCGCCTCGCCCCCGCCCCCGCCCCATCCCAGGCCGCTGAGTGTGCGGCCTGCAGTGCCACTGCTGCATGCTGGATACCCTTCACCTTGCACCCTGCCTCACTCATCCACAATTGTACCTGGGCCTAAGCTGCGGAATGCACCACATGACCGCAACAATCGATGTGACTAAGTCGGTCCGTACACGGAGCTGGGGCACACCCCGCGCCACGTGACGCACCACGTGACGCACCATTGCGTATTGGTGCAAGTACTTCAGTGCCTAATGCGTGCCTAATGCGCATGCGCGGATTGACTGAGTCGCTAATTCGCTGAAGACTTCATCGAATCGTTGAGCAGCGCCTAGGCAGACGTCGGTCACTGCGTGTAAATATATGCAGACAGCGGGAATTGGATGAATAGTGGCCGCAATGCGCTACCTGCTGAATTGTTCATGTCGCGCCACAATCACCACCAGAGCAGACTGCGGGCTGCCCGTACCCGCCGTAGTGACGTCACCGACCACAACCACTGGTGCGCCCCGAACACAGCCTACAGGTCGTGCATACAGAGTGCGACCCCACGTGATGTCTGCATCAGGCCATGGAGATGATGGGGATAAGGGTGGGAAGTGTGGTGGGACGGGGGCCCGGGGGGGGGGGGGGTCAGAGGTGAGCGCTACATCATTCAGACTGACAGGTCGATAACAAACCCTCGACACCACATCGTCACAACACATAGCGCCACCAGGGGGCGCCACCAGGCCGCACCACCAGGTGTTGACACCAGTTGTCGTCACCAGGAGTCGGCACCATGCCGTTTCACCGGGTGGCGTTACCAGGTGTCGCCACCAAGAGTCGCCACCACGTCATTCAACCAGGTGGCGCCAACAGGTCTCAATACCAGCGCTCGCCACCAGGCCGCACCACCAGGGGGCGTCATGAGGTGTCATGAGGTATCACCATCAGTCCGCGCCGCCAAGGGGCGCAGTACCACGCTGCGCCACCAGTGAGCGCCGCCAGGCCTCGACACCAGGTGGCACCACCAGTCCGCGCCACCAGGAGATGCAGCACCACACGACACCACCAGACCGCGCTATCGTGACACGCCAACAGGGATCGCCACCAGGGGGACAGGGATTGTCACCACTAGGGGGGCGCCACCAGGTGGCACCACCACTTCACGCCACCAGGCGGCGCCCTATCAGCACGCTCACAAGCATATCGCCAAGTGCAGCTCACCCATGTCAACTTGGACATTAGATTCCGTATTCATATGTAGACATGGTGGTAACTTCAGGTTGCATGGTCCGATGGTTTTAGGTTTCCGTCATGTTGTTAGATGAATATCTGGGCTGATTGGAGCCCGCCGTGCTTTAGTTTCAAGTAGCTTTTACTTTAAATCGCTGCCTTTTTAAATTCAACCCGCAAACATCCAATGTTAATTTCGGAAAGCAAGTAAAAAAGATTATCTGCAGCCGTAGCATGTTCTATTAAATTGACTCAGTATTCATTTATATGTGGCAGCCACGGTTCAGCAGTACCTAAGTTAGTTGTGGTGAATCAAATCCAGATAATTGGTTTACTTTTGAAATGTTTATGCTTTCATCGGACAATGCAGCTTTAAATTTAAATAATCCGATGCTTTTGAGTTTCTGTAATATACCTAAAATTAAAATATTAAAAATATGATGTTAATCATTATAATCTAGCTTTGTATATTTGGAATAAATTGTATTTTATAAGGAGACATATGAAGTAAGAAGATGTCCAAATAAAAGATGTGTGCACACTGATTCTGAAGATAAGCTGCATTAAGGGTTTTGGGCATAGCACGTTAGCAGTACGACACAGGGAAACTGGACCGCAATGCGTGCAGAAGAAATACACCAGTATCTACAGTGCAAATGTAGGAGCAAATCTAGGTCTGCTTTCATGTCGAAAAGTTGCTACTTTCAATAGAATATGTCTCGTCAACGTGGCTCCAATACATGAACTACAGAAACTCTGGACAGTTGTTGATGCGTGTTGATGCCTTGTATCAGGTTAGTTACAGCTTGGATAGTTCTGACTGAATCCTACTGGTGTCATCGGTTGGTTGTTGGAGTTTTACGTCCTAGCAACATCTAAGGTTATATCAGGACAGGTACTGCCTTGTGACAGTGCGCACTCATGGCGACTTAATAGTGCTGCCCCACTGGGAAATCAGGGAGCCAGCACCATGACCCGATATCCCACTCAGTCACATTATCCTGACACTGAGCCAACCGGTTGGTGTGATTGCTTGTAGACTGGTTGTAGACAAGCACATCTCGTGGTGCCGGGTGTTGAGGATCCAGGCAAGTGGAAGTAACCTGTTTGCACCTGAATGCAGCGTCACCAGTGTCTGAGGTGGTCATACACGGACAGCTAACTAGGTCAGATAACTAGGGCAGGTAACTAGGTCATGTAACTAGGTCATGTAACAAGGTCATTTGACTCGGGCAGGTGTGGTCCGAGTCGATGGTGGAGGTGCAGGGCGAACTAAATGCAAGGTGCAGGGCGAACTAAATGCAAGGTGCAGGGCGAACTAAATGCAAGGTGCAGGGCGAACTAAATGCAAGGTGCAGGGCGAACTACATGCAAGGTGCAGGGCAAACTAAATGCAAGGTGCAGGGCGAACTAAATGCAAGGTGCAGGGCGAACTAAATGCAAGGTGCAGGGCGAACTAAATGCAAGGTGCAGGGCGAACTAAATGCAAGGTGCAGGGCGAACTAAATGCAAGGTGCAGGGCAAACTAAATGCAAGGTGCAGTGCAAACTAAATGCAAGGTGCAGGGCGAACTAAATGCAAGGTGCAGGGCGAACTAAATGCAAGGTGCAGGGCGAACTAAATGCAAGGTGCAGGGCGAACTAAATGCAAGGTGCAGGGCGAACTAAATGCAAGGTGCAGGGCGAAGTAAATGCAAGGTGCAGGGCAAACTAAATGCAAGGTGCAGGGTGAACTAAATGCAAGGTGTAGGGCGAACTAAATGCAAGGTGCAGGGCAAACTAAATGCAAGGTGCAGGGCAAACTAAATGCAAGGTGCAGGGCGAACTAAATGCAAGGTGCAGGGCGAACTAAATGCAAGGTGCAGGGCGAACTAAATGCAAGGTACAGGGCGAACTAAATGCAAGGTGCAGGGCGAACTAAATGCAAGCCGCACAGGCCGACAGGGTAACCGGAAGTGGTGAGAAGGTGTGAACTAGTGTTGTGGGTGGCCGCTAGGTGGTGTGGTGGGTGCGGGGTAGTGTGGTAGGGGCCGCTAGGTAGTGAGGTGGGTGTGGGGTGGTGGTATGGGCCGTTACTAGGTGGTGACAAAGAGTGTGTGAGGGGGAGTGTGTGAGGCGAGTGTGGGAAGGGAGTGTGTCGGGGGAGTGTGGGAGGGGAGTGTGGGAGGGGGAGTGTGTGAGGGCGTTATGGGAGGGCAGTGTGTGAGGCGAGTGTGGGAAGGAAGTGTGGGTGGGGGAGTGTTGGAGGAGGGGTTTGGAGGGGAGTGTGGGAGGGGATGGGAGGGAGCGTGGAAGGGAGTGTGTGGAAGGGATGTGGGAGGGGGAGTGTAGGAGGGGGTTATGAGAGGGGAGTGTGGGAGGAGAGTGTGGAGGAGAGTGTGGGAGGGAAGTGTGGGGTGTGGGTGAGGGAGTGTTGGAGGAGGGGTGTGGGAGGGGAGTTTTTGGCCGGAGCGTGGGAGGGGGCTGTGGGAAGGGAGTGTGTGGGAAGGGAGTGTGTGACGGGGAGTGTGTGAGGGGGTGATGGGAGGGGAGTGTGCGAGGAGAGTGTGGGAGGTAAGTGTGGGTGGGGGAGTGTTGGAGGGGGGTATGGGAGGCGAGTGTGGGAGGGAGGGCGTGGTAGGGAAGTGTGGGAGGGGAGTGTGGGAGGGAAGTGTGGGAGGGGAGTGTGGGAGGAGAGTGTGGGAGGGGGCTGTGGGAGAGAGTGTGTGGGAGGGGACTGTGGGAGTGGGAGTGTGGGATGGGACTTCACCCAAAATTGGGACTCCCCCCTCCCACACACGCGCCCCCTCCCTTCTCACACATCCCTCACACACACCCTCCAAACATACCCTCACCACACACCCTCACATCCCCCCCACCACCACATCCCAACACCCCTCCCATATCCCCTCGTTCACTCCCCTCCCATCCCCTGTTCCACACACCCTTCCCATACCGACCCTCCCCTCCCCCTTGGCATCCACTCCCAGAGCAGTAAACAATGCTCGAGGCAATGTGGGAGAAACTAATTGCTACTCCTCCTTCCCGCCCCTCCTCGCCTCCCCCTCCCCCTCCGCCCCAACCTCATCCGCTCCACACCGCTCCTCCACGACGATCCCATGCCCGCCCTCCTCCGCCCCCTCCGCCCCCTCCGCCCCATCCGGCCCCTCCACCCCCTCCTCCGCCCTCCCGCCCTCCGCGCCATCCCCCCCCCCCCTCCCCTCCCCGCTCCTCTCCCCTCCCCCTGCCTCCGCCGGCCCCCTGACGTCCCTAAACACTGTTGCTACAAGATGGGAGGAGGGATGTTGCCCGAGCTGGTCCAAACTGCCGCCTGGATCCCAAGTCTGGTCACGTGATGTGAGACTCCATCATGTAACCGTTCTGCGGAGTACAGGCTCCTCCTCAATCTGCCCTCCCTGCGTCGCACAAAAACCGTCACCGACTCCAACCGCTAAATAAAACCGCCACGCCGGTTTTTGTGGCCCTCGTCGCTCTCCGCCAGGGACGCTACCAGAGGCGGGGCTTCATGAAGAAGATTTGTTGTCTTTTTGTCACAAAGCGTTCCATTTTGTGGCAGCACTCCGAGGCGGGCCATTGTTGTGTTGGGGCTTGCCCCTTCGTTAGTTTATCGGTTGGGATCTTTACGCTGCATATCTTTCTCAAGTATATGTATATATATGTACATGTGTATATGTAGATATGTATATATATATATATATATCTATATATATATATATATATACCCATATACATGTATATGGTTATATATATATATATAACCATATACATGTATAAGTTGATATCTTTATGTATATATGTATATGTATATATAGGCATATGTTTACACGGATGGGTACCATTGGCATGTCGGTTCAAAAAGAAGGGCACAGTCAGGCTAGCTTTGGAAGGCTCTCCTTGTATGGCTGGGTGAAACATGCCATGAACCGAAGAATTTAATTCACAGTTTGTTTATGAGGAATGTGCTTCTCTGGCTGTCTGAGGCTTCATTGGCAGCAGTTTACCTCCACTTTGAAGGTTCAGTAGCACCACCTACAGTTAACCTGAAAGCCAACTTGGTTTGTTTAAATTAATGAATCTCATACTCATAGAAAGTTCTCTGCGCGTTAAACTTACTCCGGCATAGCGCTATATCCTGGCTGTATACAACACTTTGGGTGAGGGAGTGTTAGTGTGGTGCGGAGTCTGAGGGGACGCCACCAGGATTACAAACACGATAGTGAGTAGGTTCGTACTAACTTCCAGGAATGTATACTCTCCTAAATCTTATACATCACATATATGCATGACTACGTATGCATACACCACGATGCCTCCACCAAAAAGCCACAGCTTACATCGTGAAACTCGTCCAATGTGGACTATTGGAAAACCCACAGTTGTTGTCTATATCCATATTGGTTATTGGAGTTCTGCGTCCTAGCAACATCTAAGATGATATCAGGACACCAACGAATTGGTGAAATCCCTTATTTCGCCAATACAACTAACTGCATGCCATCGCAATGACATATTAGTAAATAAATAACACAATTATTTCAAGCAAATTATACCGGTAGTACCTACCCTCCAGTCGAGCACTGTATGCCACTTTGTCAGCACCTGGGGCACTCTCCATCAATTAATGCCGGCTTTTATCAAGGAAGCCTCATAGAAACCTTTTGTAGTGACACGTGTCTGCGTCAAGAACACCGCAACCGGAAGTGAGGGAGAGCATCCGGGCAATAATCACCGAATGTAACCGGAAATGAGTAAGAGCGTCCATGCAATAATCACCAGATGGAACTGTAAGTGAGTAAGAGCGTTTGTACAATAATCACAGGAAGTAACCGGAAGTAAGAGCATTTGTACATTAATCACCTTTTGTAACCAGAAGTGGGTGAAAGCCTTCATACAATAATCACCGGAAGTAACCGGAAGTAAGAGCGTTTGTACAATAATCACCAAATGTAACCAGAAGTAAGTAAGAGCGTTCATACAATAATCACCAGAAGTAACCGGAAGTAAGAGCATTTGTGCAATAATCACCTTTTGTAACCAGAAGTGGGTGAAAGCCTTCATACAATAATCACCGGAAGTAACCGGAAGTAAGAGCGTTTGTACAATAATCACCAAATGTAACCAGAAGTAAGTAAGAGCGTTCATACAATAATCACCAGAAGTAACCGGAAGTAAGAGCATTTGTGCAATAATCACCTTTTGTAACCAGAAGTGGGTGAAAGCCTTCATACAATAATCACCGGAAGTAACCGGAAGTAAGAGCGTTTGTACAATAATCACCAAATGTAACCAGAAGTAAGTAAGAGCGTTCATACAATAATCACCGGAAGTAACCGGAAGTAAGAGCGTTTGTGCAATAATCACCAAATGTAACCAGAAGTGAGTGAAAGCATTCATACAATAATCACCAGATGTAGCCCAAAGTAAATAAGGGCACCCGTGCAATAGTCACCAAATCTAACCGGAAGTGAGTGAGAGCGTTCGTGCAATAAGCACCGGATGTAACGGGAAGAGAGGTGGGGGTGTGGGGTGAGAGGTGGGGGTGTGGGAGTGAGAGTGGGGTGTGGGTGTGGTGGGGTGAGAGTTGGGGGGGTGGGGTGAGAGGTGGGGGTGTGGGAGTGAGATGTGGGGGTGTGGGATGAGAAATGGGGGGGGGTGAGAGGTGGGTGGAGGGGTGAGATGTTGGGTGTTTGGGGGTGAGAGGTGGGTGTTGGGTGAGATGTGGGGGTGTGGTGAGAGGTGGGGGTGTGGGGGTGAGAGGGTGGGGTGTTGGGGTGAGAGGTGGGATGTAGGGGTTATAGGTGGGGGTGTCGGGTGAGAGGTGGCTGTGTGGGGTGAGAGATGGGGGTGTGGAGTGAGAGGTGGGAGTGTGGGTTGAGATGTGGGGGTATGGGTGGGAGGGGGTGAGGGTGAGATGTGGGGGTGTGGGGTGAGAGGAGGGGGTGTCGAGTGAGAGGTGGGGTGTGGGGTGAGAGGTGGGGGTGTGGGGTGAGATGTGGGGTGTAGGGGTGAGAGGTGGGGTGTAGGGGTGAGAGGTGGGGGTGTGGGGTGAGATGTGGGGTGTAGGGGTTAGAGGTGGGGTGTAGGGTGAGAGGTGGCTTTGTGGGGTGAGAGCTGTGGGTGTTTGATTGAGATGTGGGGGTGTGGGGGTGAGAGGTGGGGCTGTGAGGTGAGAGGTGGGGGTGAACCATAGTGAGGCGGCGACTGTGTTTGGCAAGCAACACCCCACACCCCCACCTCAGGCTCACTCAGTAACTCAGCCTCCAGGTGTACCCTCTCCACGTGATGGTTACCCACCGTCGAGGATTCCTGATTGACACAGTCCTCTACTGGACAAAAATCTAGCTGGGAGCTCACTAATTCATTTTGCTCACTCGTCCACTAGGTCATTAGTTCACTAGCTCATTAAGTCACTAGATTACTAGGTCACTACGACTCTAGACTACTAGGTTACTATGTCACTATGCCATTAGATTACTAGGTTACTAGGTCACTAGTTCACGCCCCGTTGGTTCACGCTCTGTGTCTGTTCCACCCTACTGCTCTCGGGTATTGGTAGTGTGAGGGGCAGGGGAGCAGCGGGGTGGGGGGGGGGGTGCACATGGTATACACAGACCCGTCAGGTGTATGGCCCGGCAGCATCCTGAACATATTGCCTGCGTGTTTTCACAGACCTCCATCAACATTGTTCCCATCCACCTCGCTGTCCCCACATGGGCAGCTCTACAAGGGCAGCGGGTGGCTTAATATGTTCACCTGGCTCTTTATATTGCAAACAACCCACCGATTCATGCTATGTTGCCAACATGGTGAGAATGGATTACATTTAGTGGCGAAGCCTCATCGTTTGTGTGTGAATGTGGGTGCTCCTTGTGCGTGAATGTGGGTGTTCCTTGTGTGTGAATGCGGGTGTTCCTTGTGTGTGAATGTGGGTGCTCCTTGTGTGTGAATGTGGGTGTTCCTTGTGCGTGAATGTGGGTGTTCCTTGTGTGTGAATGTGGGTGTTCCTTGTGTGTGAATGTGGGTGATCCTTGTGTGTATGTGTGGGTGCTTCTTGTGTGTGAATGAGGGTGCTCGTTGTGTGTGAATGTGGGTGATCCTTGTGTGTGAATGTGGGTGCTCCTTGTGTGTGAATGTGGGTGTTCCTTGTGTGCGAATGTGGGTGCTCCTTGTGTGTGAATGTGGGTGTTCCTTGTGTGTGAATGTGGGTGTTCCTTGTGGGTATGTGTGGGTGCTCCTTGTGAGTGAATGAGGTTGCTCGTTGTGTGTGAATGTGGGTGCTCCGTGTGTGTGAATGTGGGTGCTCTATGTGTGTGAATGTGGGTGCTCCTTGTGTGTGAATGTGGGTGTTCCTTGTGTGTGAATGTGGGTGCTCCTTGTGTGTGAATTTGGGTGTTGCTTGTGTGTGAATGTGGGTGTTCCTTGTGTGTGAATGTGGGTGCTCCTTGTGTGTATGTGTGGGTGTTCCTTGTGTGTGAATGTGGGTGCTCCTTGTATGTGAATGTGGGTGATCATTGTATGTAAATGTGGGTGCTCTTTGTGTGTGAATGTGGGTGCTCCTTGTATGTGAATGTGGGTGTTCCTTATGTGTGAATGTGGGTGCTCCTTGTGTGTGAATGTGGGTGTTCCTTGTGTGTGAATGTGGTTGCTCCTTGTGTGTGAATGTGGTTGTTCCTTGTGTGAATGTGGGTGCTCCTTGTGTATATGTGTGGGTGTTCCTTGTGTGTGAATGTCAGTGATCCTTGTATGTGAATGTGGGTGTTCCTTGTGTGTGAATGTGGGTGCTCGCTGTGTGTGAATGTGGGTGCTCCTTGTGTGTGAATGTGGGTGTTCCTTGTGTGTGAATGTGGGTGCTACTTGTGTGTGAATGTGGGTGCTCCTTGTGTGGGAATGTGGGTGCTCGTTGTGTGTGAATGTGGGTGCTCCTTGTGTGTGAATGTGGGTGTTCCTTATGTGTGAATGAGGGTGTTCCTTGTGTGTGAATGTGGGTGTTTTTTGTATGTGAACGTGGGTGTTTCTTGTATGTGAGTGTGAGTGCTCCTTGTGTGTGAATGTAGGTGTATCGTGTGTGTGAATGTGGGTGCTCCTTGTGTGTGAATGAGGGTGTTCCTTATGTGTGAATGTGGGTGCTCCTTTTCTGTGGATGTCGGTGCTCCTTGTGAATGCCTGCTACATTTGTGTGACTCCTATCGACAGCAGGTGTCATTTACTCAGAGCATACAGGACACTGTGACCGATGGTCATATATGGGCTTCGACTCTTGACATGGAGTTGGGTCACAGTTCTATGGCTGAACAAATAAATGCACCAGAACCTCAACTGGAATTGTTGCGCGCCCTATTTTTGTATTCCATCATGCTGTAATTGCTTGTGAAGTGGCGGCGTTATGACACTAACCACAAAGGGCGGACACAACATGTGTTGTTTGAGGCATCATGACGCGCGCCTGCCTTTAAACAATTAGTTATTTAACAGCTTGAACTAATTCAAATACGGCCCCCTGTAGTTGCGTGGCGCTACATTTGGCAACCATCATTGGTGCAGTACCTATGTGTGTGTGCATATATATATATATATATATATATATATTTACTACTAAGAGTGTACACACTATGAGAAGCCAGGCGGTGCATGAGGCACCTGACCATGTCAATATGGCCGCCATGTAAATAATGAGAGCAGGTTACCAGACCTACTGACACCATTATGTAGATTGGTTGCATCATGTTGTAACTACTCAATCAATACAGATCATGCGTTGTCACGCACCATGCCCCGTTAGAAGGACCTTATCCATTAAGTAGACCAAGTGCTGATTGTTCTTCCTTGTCTCTATGGAGTAGAAGATTGGACACCACTTCGTGCTGCTCATAACCAAAGCGATCGGCCGTGTTTGTTTCAGTAACCTGTTGGACACAGTAGGACACTTGTTTCTGGGGATGTTTGGGTAGGTTTATTGATTATTTAAGATGGTCCACTGTGTCTCCCAATGTACTCCTGTTAGTCGTTAGATGGAGGATGTCAGGTGGTGGCCTTAACGCGCAGCCTTTGCTCCGGGTCCTCAACATGACCGGCTGCGCAAACAAGTCGGCAAAGTACATGGTAGCAGACTGCAAAATGCATGGTGTCAAACTGAAAGTACATGGTGTCAGACTGCAAAGTACACGGTGGCAGAATGCTAAGTGTGTGGTGGCAGACTTCAAATTCCATGGTGGCATACTACAAAGTACACGGTGGCAGACTGCAAATCACACGGTGGCATACTTCAAAATGCAGGGTGGCAGACTGCAAAGTACACAGTGACAAACTGCAACGTGCAAGTGTAACTGTCACTGTCAGTTGTAACAACTCGACCAACACTGCATCAGCAGACTGACATGGTGCGACTGTCTATATCAGTTATATCAACTCGACCAACACTGTATCAGCAGACATACAAAGTGTGACTGCCACTGTCAGTTGCAACAACTCGACCAACACCGTATCAGCAGACTGATGATGTACTATTGTCACTGTTGTCCCTGTCAGTTGTAACAACTCGACCAACACTGTCTCAGCAGACTGTCGAGGTGTGACTGTCACTATCAGTTGTAACAACTCTACCAAAACTGTATCAGCAGACTGAAGAGGTGTGACTGTCACTGTCAGTTGTAACAACTCGATCACCACTGCATCAGCATATTGACAAGGTGCCACTGTCTTTATCAGTTGTATCAATTCGACCAACAATGTATCAGCACTGATGATGTACTGGTGTCACTGTCAGTTGTAACAACTCGCCCAACACTGTATCAGCAGAATGATGGTGTCCTAGTATCACTGTCAGTTGTAACAACTCAATCGACACTGTATCAGCAGACTGATGATGAACTACTTTCAATGTCAGTTATAACAACTATACCAACATTGTATCAGCAGACTGAAGAGGTGTGATTGTCACTGTCAGCTGTAACAACTCGACCACAACTGCATCAGCAGACTGACAAGGTATGACTGTCTCTAACAATTATATCAACTCGACCAACACTGTATCAGCAGACTGATGATGTGCTACTGTCACTATAAGTTGTAACAACTCGATCAACACTGTATCAGCAGACTGATTATGTACAACTCTCACTATCAGTTGTAACACTCGACCAGAACTGTATCAGCAGTAAAACTGTCACTGTTAGTTGTAACAACTGGCACTGGTAGTTGTAGTAACTGTCACTGTCAGTTGTAACAACTCGACCAATATTAGCTGTCAGTAAGTTTCAGCAAAACCTCGCTCAGTCTTCTTCTCTTCATCCCACATGTACGACTTGACGAGTGTAATTGCAAATCTGTCGTCTCTCACCAAGTAGACAAATAAAGCCGGATGGTTATCTGAGTTTGTCCTGCCTGCGTCTGTCTTGCCTGCGTCTGTCCTGCCTACGTCTGACGTTTCTTTCTCGTCCCTTTGATGTTGCCGCTCAGAGAAGTCGACCTGCCGAGCTCACTCAGACACTTCACAACTCGATTTTTTTGTAAGGCTGGTGTTTGTTTGACCAACAAATCTCCTACAGTAAAAGCGTCCCATCCTCATTTCGTTGCTTCTATAAATCAACTCTATTCACTCCCCCTCCTCTCCCCCCTCCTCCGCCCCCACCTCTCCCCCTCCCCTCTCCCCTCTCCCCTTCCTCTCCCCTCCTCTCCCCCTCCTCTCTCCCTCCCCTCCCCACTCCACCACTCCCCTCTGCCCCTCCCCTCTCGCCCTCCCGCTCCTCTTCTCCCTTCCCACCGTCTCCCTTCCACCCCCCCCCCTCTCCCCCCCCCCTCTACATGAACCCACTCCCACGAATACCAGTTCCGGCCATGTTAAACTCAATGAGCGATTCAAATATAGCAACAAAGCAATTACGCACAAGGTAACATCAGCAAAATTAGAACTCTATTAATAGCAAATTACCAAGTGTCCCTAAATAAAGCCAATATGGAGTAACTTTCAAAGGCAGCAACAGTCACTTAGAACATTAGTAACTAATTATATATGAAACAAGAATAACACAAACAACAATAAACATAATAGCAAATAAACCAAGTTTTCAGCAACCACTCACTCACATCCAGAATAGATCGACTACATTTAGTCTAATTTATTCTCGCTCAAAACTGCTGAGCTGCATTTTTTAATTAGGCTTTCATTTCCGTTAATCAGATTCTCAGCATCACATCAAAGTAAGAAGCGGCTGTAGGGAATCTTGTATCTACAGCAACCACTCATTAGGAGGAAAGAAACACTGTATTGTGTACATGATCATAGAAGTTATAACTAATATAAGAACATCTAATTTGATTACAACACAATTACCTAATTTCAAATTAGAATATGTCATCTGCGACTCAGTGGTTGGTGAGGCTGGAGGCTGCGTGGGAAGTGATCGAAGTAAGGACATTTATCTAATGTATAGCATGTTATGCGCATATTATTGATTATGTGTTACTGATGCTGACTAACTGGTTGTAATTACTTACGTTGGCTTCTATTCTCCTGTGTATTTCTACCGTTCGGTGCCAGGGGCGGAGGAGGGGACCAGGCGGGGGGTGGAGGGGGGGGGACCAGCCGGCGGGGGGGGGGGGCCAGCCGGCGGGGGGGGGACCAGCCGGCGGGGGGGGGGGGGTACCAGCCGGCGGGGGGGGACCAGCCGGCGGGGGGGGGACCAGCCGGCGGGGGGGGGTACCGCCGGCGGGGGGGACCAGCCGGGGGCGGGGGGGGGACAGCCGGCGGGGGGGACCAGCCGGCGGGGGGGACCAGCCGGCGGGGGGGACCAGCCGGCGGGGGGGACCCCGCTGACAGCCGGCGGGGTGGGGGTCAGCCGGTGGGCGGGGGGGGCGGGACCAGCTGGCGGGGGGGGGGGGCAGTCGGCGTGGGGTGTGACCGGGCGAGCAGCTATTTCTGCTCCGGGAGCAGGTTATTGCCAGACCGCATGCCGGCTCCACTCAGCTGCCCCCTCCATCGTTCTATTTCGATACGAGTTTTGTTATAATAAACTGTAACGGTAGGTCCTTAGGGCCAGCCAGAGTGTCATACTCGCTCCAACTCATTGTCGCCTTCATTTTAGGGAATACATTAATAATATAAGATTTTCCATACATTTATACTCACGTAATCCGTTATGCATCACATATAATTTGAACGGTAAAGAAACTAAAATAGGACAATACATGAAAGTGTTGAGTCAGGTGGCCACGTACTGGGGCCAACCGGATGGGAGAGTCCATTCAAAGATGGGGGTGGAGGGGTTCACATGCCACGTCTGGTTATTATGGGCGATAATCGGGAGTCATATTAACACACATTTATCACGTATCACTTGACATTATGACAGGATGTTGACATTTGACAGGATGTTGATATTTGAGAGGATATTGACATTGTGGCAGGATGTTGATATTTGACAGGATGTTTACATCTTGACATAATGTTGTCATTGTGACAGAATGTTCACCTTTTTATGTGAGTGTTCCATTGTGACAGGATGTTGCCATTGTGACAGCATGTTCACATTGTGACAGAATGTTGATATTTGACAGTATGTTCACATGGTGACAGCATGTTGATATTTGACAGGATGTTCACAACTATGATCGAGGCTCTACATACAGGAATGATGGCGAATGTTAGCGCTGGAGGGGAAGTCTCGGAATCGTTTGGGGTTACCAATTGGGTCAAGCAAGGTTGTGTACTGGCCCCCACGCTCTTCTCCATCTTCCTATCAGCAATGCTAGACGAGGCTTTCCAAGACATGGGGGATGGCATCTATATACAGTCCAGACAGAGTGCTGACCTATTCAATGTCACACACTTCAGAGCGAAGACCAGGACTACTCAGATACTGGTGAGAGAGCTACTATTCGCAGATGACAGTGCACTGGTTGCCCACTCTGCTGAAGAGACCCAGAAAATAGTGGACGCTTTCTCCGATGCATCAAGTTTGGCCTGAAAATTAACATCAAGAAGACGGAGGTGCTGTACCAACCCAACTCTACAAGAACCCAAGAGGAGGAGATCATGGTTGACGGAAACAAGCTGAACTCTGTTCCGGAATTCACCTATCTCGGAAGCACTATATCAAGTGATGGACGCATTGATGCTGAGATACAGAGGAGGATGGCCAAGGCTAGCGCATCTTTCGGCCGACTACGCCAGAGACTCTGGAACAACCACCATGTGTCCATTCGGGTCAAAGGTAAGATCTACCACGCAATCGTGCTATCCACCCTACTATACGGAGCCGAGGCCTGGACAGTGTACAGACAGCAGGTGAAAAAGCTGCATGCCTTCATGATGCGACATCTGCGTTCAATCATGAGGCTAACCTGGAAGGACAAAGTGACGAATAAGGAAATACTCAAACGGATGGGGCTGCCCTCTATGGAAGATCTTCTGATCAAAAAGAATCTCCGGTGGACTGCACACCTCATGAGGATGTCATAAGACAGGCTACCAAAGCAGATCCTCTATTCTCAACTGTCTTCTGGCTACAGAACGAGAGGGCAGCCCTGTCTCCAGTTCAAAGATACCATCAAGAGAAACCTGAAGCTGAGAGACATTAAGACCGACTCATGGACGCAACTCTCACAGCAGAGAGCTAAATGGAGAATGGCAGTCAAGCAATGAAAGCAGTCTTTGTCGCATCACGATGATGATGATGATGACAGAATGTTGACATTCGAACAAAATGTTGACATTTTGATGGGATTTTGGCATTGTGACAGGAATTTGCCTTTGTGACAGCATGTTCACATTGTGACAGGATGTTGATATTTGACAGAATGTTTATATCTTGACAGGATGTTGATATTTTGACAGAATGTTGACACTTTGACGGCCAGCAAGGTTCTCTCCAAAGAGAATTATTTGGATTTTCCCAGAAAAAAGGCACCAAGCACCCGAGCTCCTTTGTCCTCTCTGTTTCGCCGCGTGGAACCTGCGAGCGTCTCTAGTGAGATTTAACGCGTGGCCAGCTTCTGCACCATTTGCCTTGTTTATATGAATGGCCACATTTTCGATCAACATGATTGAGTTTGTGTAGTTTCTGTCGCACAAAAGAATTATCCCAAAAGAAGCCAGTGGAATAATATGTAATGTCATAACAGGGGAGCTGGGTACAGCTTTAAGGGACAGGGACAGGCCGTGTGGAGTGTGGACAGGGAGCTGTGTACAGCTTTAAGGGACAGGGACAGGCCGTGTGGAGTGTGGACAGGGAGCTGTGTACAGCTTTAAGGGACAGGGACAGACCGTGTGGAGTGTGGACAGGGAGCTGGGTACAGCTTTAAGGGACAGGGACAGGCCGTGTGGAGTGTGGACAGGGAGCTGTGTACAGCTTTAAGGGACAGGGACAGGCCGTGTGGAGTGTGGACAGGGAGCTGTGTACAGCTTTAAGGGACAGGGACAGGCCGTGTGGAGTGTGGACAGGGAGCTGTGTACAGCTTTAAGGGACAGGGACAGGCCGTGTGTAGTGTGGACAGGGAGCTGTGTACAGCTTTAAGGGACAGGGACAGGCTGTGTGGAGTGTGGACAGGGAGCTGTGTACAGCTTTAAGGGACAGGGACAGGCCGTGTGGAGTGTGGACAGGGAGCTGTGTACAGCTTTAAGGGACAGGGACAGGCCGTGTGGAGTGTGGACAGGGAGCTGTGTACAGCTTTAAGGGACAGGGACAGGCCGTGTGGAGTGTGGACAGGGAGCTGTGTACAGCTTTAAGGGACAGGGACAGGCCGTGTGGAGTGTGGACAGGGAGCTGTGTACAGCTTTAAGGGACAGGGACAGGCCGTGTGGAGTGTGGACAGGGAGCTGTGTACAGCTTTAAGGGACAGGGACAGGCCGTGTGGAGTGTGGACAGGGAGCTGTGTACAGCTTTAAGGGACAGGGACAGGCCGTGTGGAGTGTGGACAGGGAGCTGTGTACAGCTTTAAGGGACAGGGACAGGCCATGTGGAGTGTGGACAGGGAGCTGTGTACAGCTTTAAGGGACAGGGACAGGCGTGTGGTGGGCAGGGCTGTGTCAGTTAGGGACGGGAGCCTGTGGAGTGTGGACAGGGAGCTGTGTACAGCTTTAAGGGACAGGGACAGGCCGTGTGGAGTGTGGACAGGGAGCTGTGTACAGCTTTAAGGGACAGGGACAGGCCGTGTGGAGTGTGGACAGGGAGCTGTGTACAGCTTTAAGGGACAGGGACAGGCCGTGTGGAGTGTGGACAGGGAGCTGTGTACAGCTTTAAGGGACAGGGACAGGCCGTGTGGAGTGTGGACAGGGAGCTGTGTACAGCTTTAAGGGACAGGGACAGGCCGTGTGGAGTGTGGACAGGGAGCTGTGTACAGCTTTAAGGGACAGGGACAGGCCGTGTGGAGGGTGGACAGGGAGCTGTGTACAGCTTTAAGGGACAGGGACAGGCTGTGTGGAGTGTGGACAGGGAGCTGTGTACAGCTTTAAGGGACAGGGACAGGCCGTGTGGAGGGTGGACAGGGAGCTGTGTACAGCTTTAAGGGACAGGGACAGGCCGTGTGGAGTGTGGACAGGGAGCTGTGTACAGCTTTAAGGGACAGGGACAGGCCGTGTGGAGTGTGGACAGGGAGCTGTGTACAGCTTTAAGGGACAGGGACAGGCCGTGTGGAGTGTGGACAGGGAGCTGGGTATAGCTTTAAGGGAAGGGACAGGCCGTGTGGAGTGTGGACAGGGAGCTGTGTACAGCTTTAAGGGACAGGGACAGGCCGTGTGGAGTGTGGACAGGGAGCTGTGTACAGCTTTAAGGGACAGGGACAGGCCGTGTGGAGTGTGGACAGGGAGCTGTGTACAGCTTTAAGGACAGGGACAGCCGTGTGGAGTGTGGACAGGGAGCTGTGTACAGCTTTAAGGGACAGGGACAGGCCGTGTGGAGGTGGACAGGGAGCTGTGTACAGCTTTAAGGGACAGGACAGCGTGTGGAGTGTGGACAGGGAGCTGTGTACAGCTTAAGGGGACAGGCGTGTGGAGTGTGGACAGGGAGCTGTGTACAGCTTTAAGGGGGACAGGCGTGTGGAGTGTGGACAGGGAGCTGTGTACAGCTTTAAGGGACAGGGACAGGCTGTGTGGAGTGTGGACAGGGAGCTGTGTACAGCTTAAGGGACAGGGACAGGCCGTGTGAGTGTGACAGGGAGCTGTGTACAGCTTAAGGGACAGGGACAGCGTGTGTTGGGTGGCAGGGAGCTGTGTACAGCTTTAAGGGACAGGGACAGCCATGTGGAGTGTGGACAGGGAGCTGGGTACAGCTTTAAGGGACAGGGACAGGCCGTGTGGAGGGTGGACAGGGAGCTGTGTACAGCTTTAAGGGACAGGGACAGGCCGTGTGGAGTGTGGACAGGGAGCTGTGTACAGCTTTAAGGGACAGGGACAGGCCATGTGGAGTGTGGACAGGGAGCTGGGTACAGCTTTAAGGGACAGGGACAGGCCGTGTGGAGGGTGGACAGGGAGCTGTGTACAGCTTTAAGGGACAGGGACAGGCCGTGTGGAGTGTGGACAGGGAGCTGTGTACAGCTTTAAGGGACAGGGACAGACCTGTGGAGTGTGGACAGGGAGCTGTGTCAGCTTTAAGGGACAGGGTGTGGGGTGGTGGAGCTGTGTATACTTTAAGGGACAGGGACGCCGTGTGGAGTGTGGACAGGGAGCTGTGTACAGCTTTAAGGGACAGGGACAGGCCGTGTGGAGTGTGGACAGGGAGCTGTGTACAGCTTTAAGGGACAGGGACAGACTGTGTGGAGTGTGGACAGGGAGCTGTGTACAGCTTTAAGGGACAGGGACAGGCCATGTGGAGTGTGGACAGGGAGCTGTGTACAGCTTTAAGGGACAAGGACAGGCCGTGTGGAGTGTGGACAGGGAGCTGTTAGCTTTAAGTTTGGGGGGTGTGGGGGGGGGTGGGTTTGGGGGGGTGTGGGTGGGGGGTGTGTTTGGGGGGGTGTGGTGTGGGGGGTTGGGGGTGTGTCAGCTTTAAGGGACAGGGACAGGCCGTGTGGAGTGTGGACAGGGAGCTGTGTACAGCTTTAAGGGACAGGGACAGGCCGTGTGGAGTGTGGACAGGGAGCTGTGTACAGCTTTAAGGGACAGGGACAGACCGTGTGGAGTGTGGACAGGGAGCTGTGTACAGCTTTAAGGGACAGGGACAGGCCGTGTGGAGTGTGGACAGGGAGCTGTGTACAGCTTTAAGGGACAGGGACAGGCCGTGTGGAGTGTGGACAGGGAGCTGTGTACAGCTTTAAGGACAGGGACAGGCCGTGTGGAGTGGGACAGGGAGCTGTGTCAGCTTTAAGGACAGGGACAGGCCGTTGGAGTGTGGACAGGGAGCTGTGTACAGCTTTAAGGGACAGGGACAGGACCGTGTGGAGTGTGGACAGGGAGCTGTGTACAGCTTTAAGGGACAGGGACAGGCCGTGTGGAGTGTGGACAGGGAGCTGTGTACAGCTTTAAGGGACAGGGACAGGCCGTGTGGAGTGTGGACAGGGAGCTGTGTACAGCTTTAAGGGACAGGGACAGGCCGTGTGGAGTGTGGACAGGGAGTGTGTACAGCTTTAAGGGACAGGGACAGGCCGTGTGGAGTGTGGACAGGGAGCTGTGTACAGCTTTAAGGGACAGGGACAGACCGTGTGGAGTGTGGACAGGGAGCTGTGTACAGCTTTAAGGGACAGGGACAGGCCGTGTGGAGTGTGGACAGGGAGCTGTGTACAGCTTTAAGGGACAGGGACAGGCCGTGTGGAGTGTGGACAGGGAGCTGTGTACAGCTTTAAGGGACAGGGACAGGCCGTGTGGAGTGTGGACAGGGAGCTGTGTACAGCTTTAAGGGACAGGGACAGGCCGTGTGGAGTGTGGACAGGGAGCTGTGTACAGCTTTAAGGGACAGGGACAGACGTTGTGGAGTGTGGACAGGGAGCTGTGTACAGCTTTAAGGGACAGGGACAGACCGTGTGGAGTGTGGACAGGGAGCTGTGTACAGCTTTAAGGGACAGGGACAGGCCGTGTGGAGGGTGGACAGGGAGCTGTGTACAGCTTTAAGGGACAGGGACAGGCCGTGTGGAGTGTGGACAGGGAGCTGTGTACAGCTTTAAGGGACAGGGACAGGCCGTGTGGAGTGTGGACAGGGAGCTGTGTACAGCTTTAAGGGACATGGGCAGACCGTGTGGAGTGTGGACATGGAGCTGTGTACAGGTGTGTCCCTGTACCATTACATACACACCCCTCACAAAGGTGTGTCCCTGTACCATTACATACACACCCCTCACAAAGGTGTGTCCCTGTACCATTACATACACACCCCTCACAAAGGTGTGTCCCTGTACCATTACATACACACCCCTCACAAAGGTGTGTCCCTGTACCATTACATACACACCCTCACAATGGTGTGTCTCTGTACCATTACATACACACCCCTCACAAAGTTGTGTCCCTGTACCATTACATACACACCCCTCACAAAGGTGTGTCCCTGTACCATTACATACACACCCCTCACAAAGTTGTGTCCCTGTACCATTACATACACACCTCACAAAGGTGTGTCCCTGTACCATTAATACACACCCCTCACAAAGGTGTGTCCCTGTCCATTACATCCCACCTCACAAAGGTGGTCCCTGTACCATTACATACACACCCTTCACAAAGGTGTGCCCATGTACCATTACATACACAACCCTCACAAAGGTGTGTCACTGTACCGGTCACATACACACCCCTCACAAAGGTGTGTCACTGTACCATTACATACACACCCCTCACACAAGTGTCACTGTACCATTACATACACACCCCTCACAAAGGTATGTCCCTGTACCATTGCATACCCACCACTCACAAAGGTGTGTCACTGTACCATTACATACACACCCCTCACAAAGGTGTGTCCCTGTACCATTACATGCACACCCTCACAATGGTGTGCCACTGTACCATTACATACACACCCCTCACAATGGTGTGTCACTGTACCATTACATACACAACCCTCACAAAGGGGTGTCCCTGTACCATTACATACCGGCGACTCACAAAGGTGTGTCATTGTACCATTACATACACACCCCTCACAAAGGTGTGCCCCTGTACCATTACATACACACCCCTCACAAAGGTGTGTCCCTGTACCATTACATACACACCCCTCACAAAGGTGTGTCACTGTACCATTACATACACACCCCTCACAAAGGTGTGTCCCTGTACCATTACATACACACCCCTCACAAAGGTGTGTCCCTGTACCATTACATACACATCCCTCACAAAGGTGTGTCCCTGTACCATTACATACACACCCCTCACAAAGGTGTGTCCCTGTACCATTACATACACACCCCTCACAAAGGTGTGTCCCTGTACCATTACATACACACCCCTCACAAAGGTGTGTCACTGTACCATTACATACACACCCCTCACAATGGTGTGTCACTGTACCATTACATACACACCCCTCACAAAGGTGTGTCCCTGTACCATTACATACACACCCCTCACAAAGGTGTGTCACTGTACCATTACATACACACCCCTCACAAAGGTGTGTCCCTGTACCATTACATACACACCCCTCACAAAGGTGTGTCCCTGTGCCATTACATACACACCCCTCACAATGGTGTGTCTCTGTACCATTATATACACACCCCTCACAAAGTTGTGTCCCTGTACCATTACATACACACCCCTCACAAAGGTGTGTCCCTGTACCATTACATACACACCCCTCACAAAGTTGTGTCCCTGTACCATTACATACACACCTCACATAGGTGTGTCCCTGTACCATTACATACACACCCCTCACAAAGTTGTGTCCCTGTACCATTACATCCACACCCTCACAAAGGTGTGTCCCTGTACCATTCTATGCACACCCCTCATAAAGGTGTGTCCCTGTGCCATTACATACACACCCCTCACAAGGATGCGTCCATGTACCATTACATACACACCCCTCACAAAGGTGTTTCACTGTACCAGTACACACACCCCTCACAAAGGTGTGTCCCTGTCCCATTACATACACACCCCTCACAATGGTGTGTCCCTGTACCATTAAATACACACCCCTCACAAAGGTGTGTTTGTGTCCCATTACATACACACCCCTCACAATGGTGTGTCCCCGTACCATTATATACACACCCCTCACAAAGGTGTGTTCGTGTTCCATTACATACACACCCTTCACAATGGTGTGTCACTGTACCATTACATACACACCCCTCACAATGGTGTGTCACTGTACCATTACATACACACCCCTCACAAAGGTGTGTCACTGTACCATTACATACACACCCCTCACAATGGTGTGTCACTGTACCATTACATACACATCCCTCACAAAGGTATGTCCCTGTACCATTACATACACACCCTCACAATGGTGTGTCACTGTACCATTACATACACACCCCTCACAAAGGTGCGTCACTATACCATTACATACACACACCTTACAATGGTGTGTCACTGTACCATTACATACACAACCCTCACAAAGGGGTGTCCCTGTACCATTACATACAGGCCACTCACAACGATGTGTCATTGTACCATTACATACACCCCCCTCACAAAGTTGTGTCTCTGTGCCATTACATACACACCCCTCACAAAGGTGTGTCTCTGTACCATTACATACACACCCCTCACAAAAGTGTGTCCCTGTACCATTACATACACACCCCTCACAAAGGTGTG
>CM059193.1:96837508-96862474 GCA_030323885.1 Branchipolynoe longqiensis
GCGGCACAGTCAGCCTGGTCATTACCATAAAGTCCTATATGCGAGGCGACCCATAGCAGGACTGTGTTGAGGTGTGCCTGATGTCTGGTCAAGATTATAATCTGGATCACGGGCGGGCGATCTCTTTGATGGCATTCAGAGAGTCGGTAATGATGATGGCACTTGAGTTGTGGAGGTTTCCGAGGGCCAAGTGAATGGTGGCGAGCTCGGTATCGAGAGTGGAAGCAAACTCTGACACCCTGGTGGTGTTCTCTGTGTTGGATAAGGGGATGAAGATTCCGGCTCCAGCTCTACCTGATGTTGGGTTAAGGGAGCCATCGGTGTAGACAGTCTTTGCGAGAGGAAATTCCACCTGAGTTATGGCCTCGAGAGCCAGGGAGTGGAGTTCTGCGGTGGTTTAAGCTGCCTTGCCAGCAACTAGGTTGATGGTTCGGGTTTCCACTGGGGTGGAAACTCATGGTGGCTTGCGAGGGCTGAGGGCGGAGTCTGCAATGTGGAGTAGATGGGAGTCCTTGAAGGTGGTGATGGCGTCCTTGAGGCGGTAGGCAGGTTGGGGAAACACCTGAATTGACAGTCTGTTGGTACAATCGGGTCCGTTGATGTAATCTAGTATGTTAATTGGTAGGCTTTACTATAGGAAAATGTGTTATCACCTATATCCAGTGAACCTGTTTGATGGGGTAATATATATTGATATCACTAGAAAGAGACAAACCTGCTTCATCAATTAAGTGACTATCAGCTACGTTTGATGTTTTATTTAAGAGTAACTAAGGATTGAATTTACATTAAATGTGTGCTGTGTGTCTGTCACTGAACCCTTGGTCAGCCCTTGGTCAGTCCTGAGTGCATCCTCCCCTCCCCATCCCCACCCCCACCACCGCCTCTCCCCCAGGGGGCTACCATGGTTACTAATTAAGACAGGGTGTGGGTGACCTAAGTTAGCACAGATGAGGGGGTTGAAGAAGACACATGTAGGAAGTGATATTTTATTTAATTACAATATTTGTTAGGACAATTTGCTAGTGAATGATGGAGGCAGGGTGCACATGAATGCATACACATGCATGCATGCATGCATGCATACATACATACATACATGCATCATCATCATCATCATCATGCTGTCGGTCGCGATGCGACAAAGACTGCTTTCATTACTTGACTGCCGCTCTCCATTTAGCTCTCTGCTGTGAGAGTTGTGTCCATGAGTCGGTCTTAATGTCTCTCAGCTTCAGGTTTCTCTTGATGGTATCTTTGAACCGGAGACGGGGCGCCCTCTCTTTCTGTAGCCAGAAGACAGTTGAGAATAGAGGATCTGCTTTGGTAGCCTGTCTGATGACATCCTCATGAGGTGTCCAGTCCACCGGAGATTCTTTTTGATCAGAAGATCTTCCATAGAGGGCAGCCCCATCCGTTCGAGTATTTCCTTATTCGTCACTTTGTCCTTCCAGGTTAGCCTCATGATTGAACGCAGATGTCGCATCATGAAGGCATGCAGCTTTTTCACCTGCTGTCTGTACGCTGTCCAGGCCTCGGCTCCGTATAGTAGGGTGGATAGCACGATTGCGCGGTAGATCTTACCTTTGACCCGAATGGACACATGGTGGTTGTTCCAGAGTCTCTGGCGTAGTCGGCCGAAAGATGCGCTAGCCTTGGCCATCCTCCTCTGTATCTCAGCATCAATGCGTCCATCACTTGATATTGTGCATCCGAGATAGGTGAATTCCGGAACAGAGTTCAGCTTGTTTCCGTCAACCATGATCTCCTCCTCTCGGGTTCTTGTAGAGTTGGGTTGGTACAGCACCTCCGTCTTCTTGATGTTAATTTTCAGGCCAAACTTCTTTGATGCATCGGAGAAAGCGTCCACTATTTTCTGGGTCTCTTCAGCAGAGTGGGCAACCAGTGCACTGTCATCTGCGAATAGTAGCTCTCTCACCAGTATCTGAGTAGTCTTGGTCTTCGCTCTGAAGTGTGCGACATTGAATAGGTCAGCGCTCTGTCTGGACTGTATATAGATGCCATCCCCCATGTCTCGGAAAGCCTCGTCTAGCATTGCTGATAGGAAGATGGAGAAGAGCGTGGGGGCCAGTACACAACCTTGCTTGACCCCATTGGTAACCGCAAACGATTCCGAGACTTCCCCTCCAGCACTAACGTTCGCCATCATTCCTGTATGTAGAGCCTCGATCATAGTTGTGAACTTCTCTGGGCATCCGTACTTCCTCAGTAGCTGCCATAGCCCGGTCCTCCCGACTGTATCAAATGCCTTAGTGAAATCGACAAATACCATGTACAGTGGTCGGTCCTGCTCAATGCACTTTTCTTGTAGCTGTCGGAGACAAAATATCATATCCACAGTGCTCCGGTTACCTCTGAAGCCACACTGTGACTCTGGAACTACACCAGGTGTTATGTGAATAGATAGTCTGTTGAGTAGGATCCTGGCGAAGATCTTCCCTGCTATGGAAAGAAGAGAGATTCCTCTATAGTTCCCACAGTCTGTTCGATCACCTTTCTTGTAGATGGTTACAATGCTGGCATCCTTCCATGCTTGGGGTACAGAACCCTCCTCCCAGGCATTGGTGATTAGTTGGTGCAGTCTTTTGAGCAGATTGTCTCCTCCATGCTTCCATACCTCGGCAGGAATTCCATCACCCCCAGGTGCTTTGCCATCTTTCAGGCTGGCGATTGCTCTAGCCATCTCATCCATGGTTGGAATCTCATCGAGGCATGTTTTGGTAATGCGCTGCTGGATGTTGTTCAGAGCTTCGTGATCTATGTCACCAGGGACGTTGAGTAGCTTCTGGAAGTGTTCGCTCCATCTTGCCACAACTCTCTTGCTGTCGGAAAAGGTCTCCGTTCCATCTGTTGATTTCAGGTGAACAGCTTCCTGGATGTAAAGGTCGATATTTTATTTAATTACAATATTTGTTAGGACAATTTGCTAGTGAATGATGGAGGCAGGGTGCACATGAATGCATACACATGCATGCATGCATGCATGCATACATACATACATACATGCATACATACATACATGCATACATACATACATACATATATACATACATACATACATACATATATACATTCATACATGCAAACATATATATTTATGTATATGTATGTATTTTCGCGCATAGCTTGTGTAAACATATTAGCCGGCAAGCCTGCAGCGACCCCACACCCACCCTGATACTGGTAGGAGTGTGTGTGTGGAGGGTCAATGCACCAGGAACACTTGTGAAGGCCACCCCTGGCACACAATCAGTAGGAGTAGTGGGTGTGTATGGGGGAGGGTATCGGAAGCAGCCTGACTGGGACAGTTAAACCAAACTTTCTTGTGGTTATATTTTATTTTATTAAATATTTGTTAGGACATACATGCATACATACATATGCATGTACATACACACATACATACATACATACATAAATACATACATACATGCATGCATACATGCATACATACACACATACATACATACATGCATACATACATACATACATCTTTATGTATATGTGTATATATGTATTTATTTTCGCTCTTAGAGGGTGTTTACATCTAAGCCTGCATGCCCTCAACTATCCAACACCCACCCTGGCAGGAGGATGTGTGTGTGTGGAGGTTCAGGAACTAAGGGGAGAGAGCCAGTCTGAGACTTGACATTGTGGACAGGGAACACCTGTGATGACAGTGTGTGTGTGTGGGGGGGGGGGGGGGCGGGGGTAGAGAGGGAGGGTTATCAGAAGTGGTCCTTGGGTCATCCTCCAGTGTTGATGTTTCTAGCTCCCACTTCTCAACTAGAACTATATATGAATTCCAAGTCTCAAGGAATTATTTCAATGACAAAATTACTAAGATTGTTTACAATTTGGATTTATATATGTATGCGTGTATAATATCATAATTAAGATATTTATGTATATGTATAGATGTTTATGTATATGTATGTATATGTATGTGTATGTATGTATATGTATGAATCCTTTGACTTAGATATATAAGCCCGTATGGCTGACACAACACATAATTTCCGATCACTCGGAAAACAGTCTAAGTGAACCGTAGATAAAGGGTCACCTAACGTGTTCAATTTAAGCAACTGTGCTAAATCAAACGTAGCTTGTTTCTTGTCTATTTCTAATCCAGTTAAAGACAAAGCAACAATCGTCTGTCCTCTGTGTCCGGTTACTAATAATAACAGGACCGCGACCTTAAAACCTAATTGTTTTATATCTAACCACGAGTTGTGAGGCCATTATGAAACAACTTAAATACTATAGAAACATCCCAAAACCGACTATACTTTGGTTTTGGAGGATTCCTTTGATAAATTGAACGAAGTAGATAACAAAGAACATAATGTTTTCCAACTGTTTCGCCATCAATTCTCGGTAATATGATTGATAACACACATCTTGCCGCATTGATCGACCCAAAGGATAGTCCCTCATCCTCTAGAGAACGAAGAAAACGAGCTACTTGTGAAATTGTTGGATTTGTTGGCTTAACTTTCATTAACAAACAATGTACACCCCATTTCTTTAAATAGGATGTGTACATTTTGACAGTTCCTGGCCTCCAGGCATCAGCTACTATCCTATTCTCAGTAAATTTGTCCAATCCAAATTGCCGCAGCTGGTTCGTTAGAAAAGGAATGCCAATAGGGGCGTCGTTAACACGTCGCCGTGAACCACTAGCGGTCCGTGGTGTGTCAGATTCCCGAGTTTTCTTGGGAATCGTATATGTTCTTTTGCCAGTTGTGAAACTGCTGGCAGCCAAGGTTGCGTGTCCCAATCGGGCACCACCAGTATAGCATGTGTCCCTTCCAAGCCGATTTTCCTCACAACTCGGCTGATAATGCTAAACGGTGGGAAAAAATAAAAATAATTATTTTCCCAGGTAATAGCAAATGCATCTACTTTCCAAGCATCCGGTTCAGGATGCCAAGAAACATAACAAGGTAATTTGTTATTATTTCGTGATGCAAACAAGTCAACTTTAGGTGTACCCCATTTTTTCACAAATGAAGTTAAACAAAGGTGTAGAGAGAGACCATTCTAAATGGTCATGGAAATTTCTACTTTTATGGTCTGCAAGTGTATTTTGTGACCCTGGAATATGCGCTACCGTCAGCCAGACTTGTTGAGCCTGTGCCCAGTTCCAAATCAGTTTAGACAACTGATTGCAAGGCTTTGATTTGGTTCCACCCATGTTACGAATATATGCCATGGCAGTAAGTAGTATTATCAGTTAGTATTCTAACTTGTGATTTATTTATCTTTACTAAACTACATAAGCCCAGATAAATAACACGCAATTCTAATGCATTAATATGGACTGATTTTTCATCATCAACCCATCTACCTCCTGTGTACCCACTCGATGAGCTCCCCAACCTTCTACAAACAAGCATCAGTAGTAATTACCGAATTAGGTTCCGCCATGCGGATTGGATTTGGTGAAACTTGCTATGTGTTGCAGCCACCATGCAATATCCTGCCCTTCTTGCGAATAAACATCTTTCGCTAAAATTCCCCTTTTAGTTCGTGTTACGCTAATTTTTATCTATTTCTAGAGAGTCATTATGGGCCATCCGTATAGAATGCCGGGTGCATATGAGGTCATTATGCCAATAAGAACAGCAACCTGTCTAATTTTTGGCTTTGATAACTTAATAAGCTGAGTCGCTGTAGTCATAAACTTAATTAGTTTTTTGTTCTGTTATCGACACTGTAAGGGACTGTGTATCCAGAATAAACCCTAAACATTTGAGTTGTTTTGTTGGTTTAAACACTGACTTTTGTTGATGTACATAAAACCCCAATTTAGTGAGTAATGCACATAAATCTAAAACTGCATTCACACAACCAATTTGTGTTGATGCTATAATAAAAGAATCATCTATGTATGGAAACATTATGTGACCCTTCCTCGCCATTACCGAGAAAACAGGTTTAAGCAATTTAGTAAATAAACGTGGCGCACAAGCTAAGCCATTCGGCATGCAGGTAAACTCATAAAGTTGGTTATCCCAAATAAATCGAAGAAATTTTCGGTATTGTTCCATTATGGGAAGCGTATAATATGCATCCTGTAAATCAACACTAGCCATCCACGCATCTGGTGTAATCAGATCTCGTGCCGTATCTAGAGAGAACATTTAAAATGTCGATATTCCACCCTTTTATTAAGGATTGTTAAATCCAGGATCATTCGAACATCACCATTAGGTTTCGGTCTCGAGAAAATGTTTGAAATAAACTGTCCTGAACAGTGTGTCACTTATGTAAATCCTTCTCAAGAATTTTTGTACCTGTTTAGTTAGTGCCTCTCGTTCAACCGGTTTCAATGGTTATAAGGAAGAGGTATCCTGCCTTGTACCGGAATTTGAGGAAGGGAATGGTGGAACACTCTGCCTTATTACTATATGTAAAATTTCTTGGTCACTTAGTAATTTTGTGCCACTCAGAAATATATTATTAATATTACCAGTTCCCAAAGTTGCCTTTACAGTTTGTGTGGTTTTAGAGGCTGGAAGGACTTGTAACGTTTGTGTTTCAACCTCTACTTGGACCCGCCCCTGGGGAAGGGTCTCGGCGAGTTGACGCCTCAGCTCAGTGGCCGTGCGGTGTTGTCGGTCCAGCCTGAGCGAGCGCCCCGGCCCCGAAAAGCTTGACCGAAGTTTGAGCCCGGTCTGGTTCCCCTGGTGAACCGCCGTGGACGAAAATCCCCTCGTGACCTTTTGAAACTAGGAGTTTCCTGTTTCTTCTTACCATCCATGTTTTTGCCACTCTTGGCTGCAGTTTCTACCTCTTTATAGAGGTATTGTAGTTGACCGCCAAACATTTTCGTGTTATCTAAAGGTTTCCCTTTAATCGGCTCTGGAGCAAGAAAGAGTGTAAACTCTTTCCCATCATTATCGGTAACCTTCTTTGAGCGAGCCACTTCTTTGCCAGCATCTGTGCAAACCGACTTGAAGACATTGCCGCCGCCAACAATGCAATGCCTTTGTCCATCGTCTTAGCCAAAGACGAGAACTTATTTTCTCGTTGCATCCTGTTTGCTACAGGAGCAATAGCTGTTAGGGTACCAAGCACCGCCTTATGCACTGTGTGCAACACACCCTCAAATCTCTTACGGTCCTCCGTCATATTGACATCTCGATCCATCTCCTTAATGATGGAGTTTGGAACACCTTTAATGCCTGTTAACTCATCTGATAACTTAGAAATAATCTCCGCCGGTTTAAACGTGCGGAAATGGCCATTGATGTTCTCACGCATAAGCGTAGTGGTTTTCACACGCTTAGCCCTTGGCTTCTCCACTTTCTTAGCCACTTTGCCCCCAATGGCAGCATAGACACCTTCATATCGCGTGTCTGAGTCCGATTCAGTGGAAGTGGAATCTTGGACTTGGTCTTGCGCTTTTTGCGAAGTCCAGTCTTCCCCCTTTCCTTGGTGAAATCATCACCAGAAGAAACGATATGTTTCTTCTTCTTCCTCCGTTTAGGAGAAGGAGGAGGAGCCCTAAGCTCCATCGCTGAGTCTGTCTCCGAGAAATCCTCCAAAGAAGACTCCTCTTGAACACTCGGCATTCGCCGTTTACGAGACACCGGTGGTTTGAGAGCCATTATATGACTCTCCATCGCCGCAAACCGCGTCTCCCAATTTTGAGGCGCGGCGCCGTCAGGCACTATGTCCTCCTCGGAGAGAATATGCGCCCCGGGCTGTGTCGAAGGCCCTGCCGACAACACGGGTGAGGAGTCGTACTCCTCGTCCCCTCCACTCGGAACACGCCCCTCGGCTGCTGCTGCACCGCGCTTACTCCGCTTCGTGGCCATCGGGAGCTGAAACAAAGATTTTTGGTCAGTCCCGGTATATATATATGTCACAATATGGTTGTTTCAAACTCATTTGGACATCTATTGGTGTTAGAGAACGTGTTTATACCGTTATAACACAGGCGTAATAAGCTAAATTTGTGCGTGGGTTGTGGGTCAAGCCCAAACCTTACGCGGGGTCGGGACCAGTGTATCGGCCCGCCCATCCCTCTGTTCCGCACACTTCTCCCACCTGTGACTACTACGTCAACAAGTTGGAGAAAATGCTACGAAACTCGGAGAAACGCCTGAAAAAGTTTGTGGGGAGTCTATAAAAGAAACCCAGGAGCATCTCCAACATTACTCTCTATTAGAGTACGAGAGAATTTCCACAGGAGACGAGGCAGAGCCCACATCTCTACCCATAATCACACGGTGACTCGGGTGTTGACAGAACCGCTAATGATCGGTTTCAATCCTTCGAGAAGGAATTCTATCCTTGTTTTTTTATAACCAAATAACTCGTCCAAAATGGACCAAAGAAAGTCTAAACTTTCCATAATGATGCTCTAATGCATCATGATTAAGCTAACCACAGTTTTTATGATACTTACTGCGTATTAGCTTGTATGTAGACTAAATTTGCCGGAGCAACCCAACGACACGTAATCCAGTCGTGAGTTGTATATGCTAATTGCTGGTACCTCACGTGCTTCCTTCTCCGAGTCCTGAGGCTGTATACCGAGGTAAAATATATATATATATATATATATATATATATATATATATATGCTCTATAATCTATCATGGGAGGGCGTTATCTATCTTCATACCATACCATACCATACTGTACTATACTATTACTATTACTATACTATACTATACTCATCATCATCATCATCATCATGCTGTCGGTCGCGATGCGACAAAGACTGCTTTCATTACTTGACTGCCGCTCTCCATTTGTACATTTCATGAAAGCTGCCTGCAAAAGTGTTGAAGTGCTGCTGGCTTTTGCAAGTTACCAGCGGCACTCTCTCGGGGAGCAAATAGAGGTTTCACACCGGCAAGAACATGTCAAGACAGGCGCAAAACTATTTGTCCCTGCAGTGGCTGGTCGGGAGATGTTGGGAGTTCCATACATCAACCGCCCTTAATGCTGCCACAGTGACATGGTTTTCTGTTTAGGGTTTGCTCCCTTAGCCTTCGGTTCTGTCAAGGACCTGTACCACAAGGCAGTGGTTTAGAACTCTGCAAGGCAGGGGCGTCAAACTCCCTGAGGTATTGCTATACCTGCATACCGTTACTGCATATACTATACTATACTATACTATACTATACTATACTATACTATTCTGTACTACACAACACTCACTATATCCTATATACTAACCCTGTGTAGGGACGGTAATGGCCGCATCGGCGCCACCTGTGAGGGGCTTTGACCACTGTATACCAGCTATGCCTTGTCGTTATCGCCTATATACATACACACACAGGGTAGGTTCAACAACTAAACACACAGCATGTTGCTTTACACGATCCTGGGCATGGCACCAGTGTTGTGGGGTGATGCAAACAAAGGAAACATTACACCGAGAGCAGGATTCAAAAGCATACTTCTTGTCAGTCCAGGCCTAGCATTTTATTCATTAGCCTATCTAGGTTCCTTGATTCAATCACCCTATCCATGTCTACCTGTTTAGGTGGCTCCCTGCCTGAGAGATCATTGCAGACTACTAGTACTACATTATCAACAATACTTACACTTTTAATAATATAATAGTGTGAAAATGGGTGATAGGTCTAGCTAGATGTGCTGTTATCTATCTGTGAGACAAACAAATAAAATAGATGTCTCTACCTTTTGAAAGGATATTGCTTAAAGCTGCATAGTCCGATGAAATATCAAATTTTCAAAACTAAACCAATAATCTAGATTTGAATTTACATATCTAACCTAGATACTGATGCACGTATTAAGCATTTGTTTCTGAATAGAAGGCAATACTGAGTCAATTGAACAGAACCTGTTACTGCATAAGTATATGGTGTCAGAGTTTTGGCAAGCCTGCCCAAACTAATTTTCCATGTTTGCACTCAAAATATCTCAAAGGTTTACCATTTAAAATAAAAGCAACTTTGAACTAATGTAAAGTAGATAATACTGATCGATCTAACATATTTATCTCAGAAAAAAATGTAGAAATTCAAAACCATCGGACTATGCAACTTTAAGTTAAATGGACGGTAACCTGACAAAAGCAACTTTACTCATCCACAATTATCAAAATAAAATATGTGGATAGCCTAAAACAACATATACTCTATGAATTATTCAGGACCCAACCAAGCTGTCACTATTGTGAGGGTTTTTGTAGTAAAGCTCTGGCTATTAGTGTCACTCAGTTCTAATGACTGTCCTCGGTGATGTCGTCTAGAGCATATTACAGACTTGGAAAGTAGAGCAAACACTATCACTTAAAGTCAATGTGACAGTTTTTGAGAAGTCTAACCTGTGCAAGTCCACATACTTTCAAACTAGTAAAACCAAGAGCCATTTCAAAGTTAAGGCAACAGTCTCCCACAAAATGTTATTGATGCCGAGTTAATAAATTCATTCAAGAATAGATTAGAAAAAGCATGGGCTAATGATCCAGGGAAATTTGACCCCTTATCCACCACATGCTACTAATTATTCCTTGTGTTGCTTATTTACTGCACGCAAGCAAAAATGAGAGACAAATAAGTGTTCACACTTCCTGTCTACCATTCGCTATTTCGCTATTTCATGTGGATGTCACAGATAATAATAGGTCATAGCGTCTAATGGGGCTGGGAAAACGAATCCCACCCTGCTGGCCATTCGAAGTGTGATATTTCGCCTAAAGTTGCATAGTCCGATGATTTTGAGCTTCTGTCATTTTCTGAGATAAATATGTTAGGTTGATCATTATAATCTACCTTACTTTAGTTTGAAGTAATTTTTATTATAAATGGCTAACTTTTGAGATATTTGAACTGCAACCATGCTACATAAATGTTGGCAGGCATGCGAAGAGATGATAGGCTTCTGCAGTAACATATTCTATTAAACAGCCTCAGTGTTCCCTTTTATGTGGCGAAAAATGTTTAGTAAATGCAGCAATGTCTAAAGTTAGATATGTGGAATAAAATCTAGATAATTGTTTTGGTTTTGAAAATTTGATGTTTTCCTCTGACCATGCAGCTTTAAGATGCATTAAATATTCACATAAGGAACACACGGTGAAAAAAAATCACGTGACCAGCTGTTTGTTATCGACTGTTGTAACAGTTTCTATTTTTAGCTTCGGTTGACTGAATGCAAGCGGTGAGTAGTTTGAATGATAAATGACCACACATGTAATTAAAATGGGATGTAGCCCCTGTACTGCCCTCTCAAGGCAACGAGGCTCATGCACAGGTAGGCGCCAGGCTAGAATCGGTTTACTGCATCAGGGAGCCTTGGTAACCTAACGGTTAGGATGCTCGCCTTTGACTGCTTTGACTCAGCCGGGGTTCGAACGTCACACCCTCCCATACAAAACTGCCCATTGAGAGCCATCAGGGCGACCGGCATCATATCAATGTTCAAAGCCTTCGGTTTGACTCAATCAGGGATCGATCTCATGTCCTGTACCACAGGCAGCAGACATACTGACCGGTCCAGTTTCACCATCCAGGCGAGAACCTTTATGTACTTATGAACATTGAATAAGCAGGTTTCTAATTCTGTCTTTTAGATACACTATATCAAGTTAGTTGGTTGTTGGAGTTTTATATCCTGGCAACATCTATGGTAATATCAGGATGGGTACTGGCTTGTGACAGTGCACACCCATGGTGACTTAAAGCTGCATAGTCCGATGAAAACATCAAATTTTCAAAACCAAAACAATTATCTAAATTTGATCCTACATATCTAACTTAGATATTGGTGCACTTATTAAGCATTTCTTGCCGCACAGAAAGGAATACAAAGTCAATTTAATAGAACCTGTTACTAAAGAAGCCTGTGATGTCAGAGTTTTGGCATGCTTGCCAAAATTAATTTTGCATGTTTGCATTTCAAATATCTCAAAGGTTAGCCATTTAAAATAAAAGTTACTTCAAACTAAAGTAAGGTAGATTATAACGATCAACCTGACATATTTATCTCAGAAAATGACAGAAACTCAAAGTCATCGGACTATGCAACTTTAATAGTGCTGCCACACTGGGAGACCAGGCCACCAGTACCATGCCTGGATATCCCACTCAGTCACATTATCCTGACATTGACTGAGCCAACCAGTCCTTGCCCTATCCTAATAAGGCAGAGCGTCTGGCTAGGAAGCGACAAGAATACATTTTTGCGTCATTGGTTTCACTCGATGAGGGTTCAAACCGGTAGGTTTGAATCCCACAATCTACCAAAACGTGACACGGACGCTCAACTCATTCGCCCATCCCATCTGGTCAGTATATCAAGTTGATTGCAACAGAATATTAAAGTACATGGCGCGATATGGGTTTTATGCACAACGGAGTAGAGCAGTGTTAAGCTGCGTTTACACGGCCAAAAGTAAAACGATTCAAGACAAAGCGTTCTACCTGAAACGTTCTCGTGGCGCGTTTACACGGTTTGTATTCGCGCGGCGCGATGTGCCGGCAGCACTGCTATTTGTTTAGTTTACACTTGGTGATTCGACGCCGATGTAGCTGCTACGTTAATATCGCTTGGAATTTAAGGTTAATTTAATTAAATTTCATTATTTGAGTCTGTAATTTGTTTTGTGTTGTTTGGGTTGGTTGGGGGTTGTTGTTGTTGGGGGTGTTTGTACACAATGCCGCCTGGGAACCAGCTGAAACGTTTCCTGTAGACCACCTCCTGAGGTGGTATTCGCGGACGTTCGTGGGTTTGTGGGTGGTGGTTTGGTTTGTTTGGTGGTTTGTGGGTTTGTGGTGTGGTTTTGATATTGTAATGAGCTTGTGAGTTTTTAGATTAAAAATGGCTAGAACCCCATACCCACGTTGTTAAGCCGATATCCTGTAGTAACTAATTTACGACACTTCGTATTTTCTATTCCCATGCTTCTGTACATCCACTGTTACTGTCGTATTCCACGGGCGTTTACAGCTGCATAATCCAATGAAAGTATCAAATTTCCAAAAACCAAAACAATTATCTGTATTTGATACTACTGTAGTAGCCTGCACTAAAGCCAGCAGCACTTCAACACTTTTGCAGGCAGCTTTCATGAAATGTACAACTGAAGCTGAGAGACATTAAGACTGACTCATGGACATAACTCTCACAGCAGAGAGCTAAATGGAGAATGGCAGTCAAGTAATGAAAGCAGTCTTTGTCGCATCGCGACCGACAGCATGATGATGATGAGTAGTCTGCACTGACCTCTCAGGCAAGTAACCACATAGACAGGTAGGCATGGGTAGTATGGTGATATCAGGGAGCCTAGGTGGTGTGATGATTAGCAGACTGGCCCAGAATGCATAGAGATGTGGGTTTGAGTCCTGCTCTAGGCGCAATATTTCCCATTTTCATCACCCCTTACGACACTGGTTGCCATGACCATGACCCTGTACAAGCTATGCGCTGTATAGTTGTCGAACCTACCCTGTGTATGTATGTGTTAGTGCATTGCCTCTATGTATGTAATTGTAAGCATTAAACCACTTACAATTCCAAGGGGACGAGTGTAGTAGTCTGCACTGACCTCTCAGGCAAGTAACCACATAGACAGTTAGGCATGGGTAGTATGGTGATATCAGGGAGCCTAGGTGGTGTAATGATTAGCACACTGGCCCGGAATGCAAACAGATGTGGGTTCGAGTCCCGCTCTAGGCGCAATATTTCCCATTTTCATCACCACCCCACAACACTACATATCTAACTTGTAAAATATTCCGATTTACAGCATCTGGGGGAATGCAAATGTGCTATTACTGATCAGGTGTACGTGACCAAGTGCATGTATGTATATAAATGTAAGGGCTGGTGGTGCCTGAGTGGGATGTAAATAGACATAATGGTGCTGGCAGGTCTGGGTGTGAGTGCACTCAGAGCCTACCCCCTCCCCCTCTGCTGGGTAGGATAACCACACTCAGGGTCAAGGTTGGTGGTGGCCATGGGGCCATCCAGCTTGGTGGTGGTGGTGGGCATACCAATGGTAGCCATGGGGACCAGGAATGCTGGATCCCTATTGGTAGGGCCAAGAATACTTGTTTCCCATTGGGGGAAAGGGGTGGGGTGATACTCTACAATGAACCCATGTAACCATATCAATAATAAACCAGAGGGCTTAACTCTCTCTCCTTCTTTATACTTTATACTTTATACTCTTCCTTTCTCTTTCTCTGTATTGATTTCACTATACTCTGCCTACACAACCACATATTCGAGCTTTAGCCATTTCACATTGCGGTGTTCACTGTGGCAGAGTGGTTAGAGCGTCTGACTTTATTCTAGGTCGGACTCCTAATCTGAAGGTAAGTGGTTCGATTCCCCATGCCCCCACCTCTGCCAATTTGGATTTCCACCGCTGTGTATAACTTACAGTGTCATCAAAGGCCAGTTGCTCTGATACCATGTCTATGTGGTGTGGGAGGTTAAAAATTCCTTGGGTCGGTAAAAGTGTAGTCTCGGGCTTTCTATCGACAAACTGTCTAATGGTGAAAACATATCTGTTCAGACTTATCCATGATAGGCAGTATAAATCTTCAAGAAAAAAAACACTTAGATACTGTGCACTTATTAAACATGTGTCACCACATAAAAGGCAACACTGAGTCAATTTAATAGAATCTATTACTGCAGAAGCCATGGTGTCACAGTTTTGGCGTGCTTGCCAAAATTAACTTAGCATATTTGCACTTCACATATCTAAAAGAATAGCCATTTAAAATAAAATTTACTTCATACGAAAGTAAGGTAGATTATGACGTCCAACCTAATTTATTAAAATTAGAAAATGATTGCCACTCAAAACCATCGAACTATGCACCTTTAATGCTGGTTGTTATTTGCACACTTTCCCTACCCGTATGTGCCCAGTGGATCTCAAATTACATTGATCCATATGGAATGAAATAAGCCATTTAGTAAATACAGTAAAACCTCTCTAAATCGACCGACCTTGCGACCGACTTTAAAGTTGCATAGTCCGATGAAGCATCAAATTTTCTGATTTGACTCGGCCGGTGTTCAAACACATGACCAAGGGTAAACGATCGTTCAACTCATTTTGCCATCCCATCTGGTTGGTTGGTTGTCGGAGTTTTACGTCCTGGCAACATCAAAGTCATATCAGGATGGGCACCGACTTGTGACAGTGCAACACTCATGGCGACTTTATAGTGCTGCCCCATTGGGAAATGCTGACACCAAGCTAACCAGTCCTTGCCCTATCCTATTAATGCTGAGAGACAGGCTAGGGAGCGAGAAGTATCAATTTTCTAAAGTCATTGGTTTGACTCTAGTGGGAATTGGAACTCCCGATTTCCCGCATGGGAGGCCTGCGCTCTACCGATTCGGCTACTAGGTCCGGTATCCAATCTGGACTTTGTTTAGTAGAACAATACTTCACTACTACACTATAGTACTAAACGACGAACTGTAACACATCCCTGCCTGGCTTAGGTAACTGCCCCCCCCCCCCCCACCACATACACTACATATTCCTCCCCCCACCCCCTCACACACATACCACAGATATGGAATGAGAGGGGGACACGCGATTCCCCTATTCAAAAATCTGTATTGATCCCACTATGACACCACCTCGTGCCAACACGGGGAACTGATCTAGATTTCAGACTAACAAGAAAAGGGCGCGGTTAAAAAGGAGGAGAGGGAGGGGGCACGGGAGGGGAGGAGGAGGGGAAGGAGGAGGGGCAGGGGAAGAAGGGGGATTAGGGGAACTGGGAGGGATGATGGGAGGGAGGAGGGGAAGGGGAGGAGGAGGGAAGGAGGAGGAGGGGGGGAGAGGAGGGAAGGGGGGGGAGGAGGAGGGGAACGGGGAATATGGAAGGAGGAGGGTGGTGAGTGGAGGGGAGGAGGGGAAGGGGGGAGGGGGGAGTGGAGTGCGGGAGGGAGGGGGAAGGAGGAGGCGGGGAAGGGGGAGGAGGGGAGAGAGGGGAGGAAGGGGAGGAGAAGGGGGAATATTGGAAGGAGGAGGAGGGGGAGAGGGGGAGGAGGAGGGGAGGGGGGAGGGAGGTGGAGGAACATGAGGAGGACGAGAAGGGGAATGAGGAGGAGGAGTGGGGTGAGGAGGAGGAGGGTTGGGAGGGCGAATAGGATGGGGGGGGGGGAGGAGGAGGTGGAGGGTGGAGGAGAGGAGTTGTACGAGCACAAGACTTGGATGTTCAAGGGCAAACCGGAAGTATGATAATTCTGATATCTGTCCCCCTTAACTATATAATAGCAATCACAAAATAATGTTGACTAAACGCCTCCACCATCCTATTTAAAAAAAGAAAGAAAACGTATACTAACTTTGATCTTCCTTCACAAACTTGGAGGAAAAACCCCCAAAAATGCTATGGGTAACTTTTTTGGTGTGTTTATTTGTTTAACCATCCCCCAGCACAAAAAGTAAACATCGGCTATTGGGGGTTGGCATATATCTATGCCGCATATACCACATTCGCATGCCGCCTACCGCGTATAAGGAATCTTAGCTTTAGGCCTACCCTTCCTCCCCCCCCCCCCCCCACACACAGCCCCCTCCCCCCTTACAACCCGGTTCCTCACCCCCCCCCCCAACACCAATCCACCTACCTACCTCCAGGTTCTTACTCCACACTTCCAACCTCTCCGTCCGGCCTACACTGAGGCTCCCGTGCTGCTGGTCCCCTGTGCTACTCCGCGGGGTGATGATTCCTATGCCCGTCCAAGCCGCACCCGCCCCTGCCAGGCCTCCCGGGTCAGCAGTGCCGGGAGTAGGCCTACCCGGGCTTCCCCGGCCCGGACACCCGGCACCTCGGGCCGCGTCGGCGTCGTCAACCGGTGACACCGCATCGGTGTTGACAGTGGCCTTGCTCTGTCCTGTCACTGTAATACTTCCTGTCATAATATTGACAGTGGCACCACCCTGTGCTGCTACTAGCGATGTTGACAGTGATGGTGTCAGTGGCACACTTCCTGTCATAACATTGACAGTGGCCTCACCCTGTGCCGCTACTAGTGGTGTTGACAGTGAAGGTGTCAGTGGTACACTACCTGTCATAACACTGCCAGTAGCATCACTATGTGCTGTTACCAGTGGTGTTGGCAGTGATGCTATCGGTGGCATACTTCCCGTCATAGAGTTGACAGTTTCCTGACCGTGCACCACTATCAATGGTGTTGACAGTGACGGTGACTGTGACAGTGACTGTGACGGTGCCAGTGTCATGCTTCCTGTTCTAAGGTTGACAGTCAGTGTTGATGTTCCAGCCACAGACTCTGTATCCTGAGCATTCAGAATATAGCTAATGCGTCTCAGTTGATCCTCATCTTGTTTCTGATAACCAGCATCCTTTCGCTGCTTCTTCAGAGCATCTCCATCCTTTCTCTGCTTCTTCGTATCATCCCACCACTCTCCCTGCACTTGTTGCTCCCTAGTTCTGTGTGTGTGTGCCTCCCCATTTTCCTGACTGTTCCATTTCCAGTACTCATCGTGTGGGTTTGTGTGTCGGTAGCTGGACTCCATTTCTGGTTCCTCTTGCCGTTGTTCCTGGAAGAGGGTGGAACACCCATAGTCTCCATGTGTATGACAGTGATGGTGACTGTGACAGTGGTGCCTACTGTCACTGTTACTCCCCTTTGTCATTGCCTCACCTGGACCCGTCACTGTCGCGCCCACTATACTGTCACCATTATTATTATCATCCAGTCTGAGAAGCACTCCATCAGGTAGGTCCTCCTGGCTACCAGCAGTCCTCTTCTCACCCCTCCAGTCCATCCTTCCAGGGTGTGATGCTGGAAAATTTGACCTACACAGTTTGTCAATGTTGTCAGCACCTTCACAACAGGAGAGCTTCAGTTTAGGTGCCACCCGACAACTACCATCACCTCCACTACAGGAGAGCTCCACTACATACTCCACCTGACAACCATCATCACCTTCACTACAGGAGAGCTCCAGCTCAGGCTTCACCAGACAACAACCGTCACCTCCACAACAGGAGAGCTCCACTCTAGGCTTCACCGGACAACCAACACCATCACCTCCACTACAGGAGAGCTCCTCCCCGGTCTTCCGTCTGAACCCGACTAGGGACACCGGGGCGGTGACCTTCTGCGTGACCTCCCACAGGTCAAGGTCATGCTCAAACTGGTAGCTGGTTCCTCTGCGAGTCAGTACTGCACTGATGCCGTCCAGCACTGGGGAGCACATGATGGAAAATGGCGGGAAACTGGTTCGGCTGGGTGGGGGTCAAGTGGGTGAGTTTCGTCTGCTCTCCTGTGTCTGCATATGTGTCTAGGTGTGTCTGTGGTCACCTGGCAGATCATTCAATGGGGATGACATTTGACCTCTCAGTTTCCGGCCGATCCGAGACAATGCGAAAACAGCGTGCCTCGTGCCAGAATATAGCAAACATAAGAACCAAAATATAATATATAATATATAATATATGATGTATGTATGTATATATATATATGTATATGTAATTTAAAATCCGACCGTCTGAGCGCGTCTGGCAGCAGTAGTGACCAGACGCAGCTGGTATCAGGGCAGTCAGGAGCCACACACAGGTGGCAGACTAGTGGAGGATGAAGGAACTAGACTAGGCAGCAGCACAGTAGGTAGTACTAACTCAATGACTAGTACAGTAGGAGTAACTAATCACATGACAGTACAGGATGTAGTAATTAATATAGAGAACCACTAGGTGGTCGTGTCCTTGTTTATATTCCCATAATAGATTATAGAGCACATATATATCACCTGTACTGTCTCAAAATGACTATGATATGTATTGTCTCAACATGGCGATATGTTGATACAAATTATAATGCTGCATTGTATTCCAAATGTACTCCAAATGTATTCCAAATGTATTCCAAATGTATTCCACTTGTATTCCGGTTATGTTGGCCATTATAAACTAGCTTCTCTAGAACCACGATATGTCACATGCTACACAGGCACAGTGATCAGTCTGCTCCCATGCTCATGCGCATGTCAGCAGGTATATGACCAAAAGCCAAGTGGGTGACATCGGCGCCATGCCGGGCTCTGACCAAAGCTGCAGGGTGCCGACCGACAGTGGCTGTCTGCCTGTCGGGTTTGTGGGTTGATCGGTTGGTAGGACTCGGGTGCCTGACTACCCGGCAGGCCCCCGTCCTGATATGACCTTAGATGTTGCTAGGACGTAAAACAACAACAAACAAACAAACAAACAAACCCGGCAGGCCAATAATGACTTACAAAATTGATACTTGCCGCTTCTTCGCCAGGCGCTCGACATTACTAAGATAGGACAAGGACTGGTTAGCTCAGTGTCAGGTCATGGTGCTGGCAGCGTGATTTACCAGTGGGACAGCACTATAAAATTGCCATGAGTGTGCAGTCACAAGTAGTACCCATCTGATATGACCTTAGGTGTTGCCAGGATGCAAAACTCAACCAACTGCTTTAGAGACAGCTTTAGAGACAACTGCTTTAGAGACAGGCTCAGTCATCTACACTACAGTCACTTTGGTTACCTCACCACTCCGGTGTGGCCCTCCCTCCATCACCCCCCCCCCCCATCCCCGCACCCCCTCCCCTCACCCCTCCCTCCCGGTCTGTCTTACTCCGATTATCACCACTAATCCTAGCCTCCCTCCCTCCTTCAGCTGGACATGCGCATTGACACAAAACAGGAGTGTCTTCAGAGTTTGTTTTTGTTTGTTTGTAGTTGTTTTACGTCCTAGCAACATTTAAGGTCATATCAGAACGGGTACCGACTTGTGACAGTGTGCAATCATGGCGACTTGATAGTGCTGCTCCACTGGGACAACAGACTGCCAGCACCATGACCTTTTATCCCACTCAGTCACATTATCCTGACACTGAGCCAACCAGTCCTTGCCCGATCCTAATAATGCTGAGTGCCAGGCTAGGAAGCGATAAGTATACATTTTTAAGACATTGGTTTGACTCGACAAGGATTCGAACCCACAAACTCATGGGTTCAGAACCCCCGATCTCCCAAAGCAGGAGACGGAGGCTCTACTCATTCGCCCACCCCGTCTGATTGTGTCTTCAGAGAGTGGAGGTCTACTGTGTGCCATTATATCTTGACAGAGCTCTTTGTTTGACAATGTTCCTGACATTGTTTTAAAAGGTGAACTAAAAAAAAAAGTGTAAATAAACAAATTCTTTGTTAGCAGTTATTATTGTTATTATATTGTCATCGCAGGTGTTTTTGCAATTAGGAAACATTGCGCACAGAGCAGGATTCGAACCCACATTTCTTTCCATTCCTGGGCTAGTGTGCTAACCATTAGAATATCTAGCCTCCCTGAGCCCCTATCCACGCCTACCTGTCTATGGTTCCTTGCCTGAGAGGTCAACTTAATTCTATCTTTCTTTTTCATTTTTAATGGTTTTACTCATTATAATAAGTATGTACCAGAGCATACGGATCAAACTTGTGTGTACTCATGATGACCTTTTAGTGCTGCCTCACTGAGATACCAGGCTGCAGGCACCATGCTCCGATCTCCCACTCAGTTACACTGTCCTGATACTGAGCTAACCAATCCTTGCTCTATCCTAGTAATGCCAAGCACCAGACTAGGTAGTGAGAAGTATCAATTCTTAAAGTCATTGGTTTGACTCGGCCGGGTTTCAAACTCCCAACCTCCCGCCTGGTGTTTGACATGACTAGGATAGGGCAAGCATTGGTTAGCTCAGTATCAGAATAATGTGACTGAGTGGGATTTGTTTGTTTGTTGTTGTTTTACGTCCTAGCAACATATAAGGTCATATCAGGATGGGACTGAGTGGGAAATCGGGTCATGGTGCATGCAACCTGGGGCCGTATGCACCAATTGGTGATAGGCTTAGCCGGAGTTAAGGCGCTAGCCGCGGGTAGCTACCTCCGGGTAGTGACAGGTTGGAGAAATGTGTGAATTGGTATGCACCAATGTTCTAGCTGGAGCGGATCGCTAACCGTGAAGTTATTTATAGATTTGGGAACTCCCTCGAGTCGACAACATGAATAACACCGCCAATGCAGCGGCGGCGTTAATATCGGTTCGAATTTAGGGTTAAATTGATAAGATTTCACTTATTGCGTATGTAATTCTGTTAAATATGACAGCATTTAATAGATTTGGGCATAATATATTATACTTTACACTCGTCGATTCGAAAATATTAATATCGCCGCCGTTACGGCGTCAGCGTTAATCTCACTTCGATTTTAGGGTTAATTTAATGAAATTTCATGATTTGCCTATGTAATTCTGTTAAATATGATCGCATTCAATAGATTTGGCGATAATATATCGGTGGACGCCACACTAACCTACGCGGCTTGGAGTTAAACGTCTTTTGAAACTGGGGTAGCTTAGCCTAGGCTAAATTTTGCGGTTAGCACTGGCACCGATTGGTGCATACCGATTTCTCACATTTAGCCGTGTGGAGCTAGCCTAGCCGCGGTTAAGGCCCTAACTCCGATTGGTGCATATGGCCCCTGGTCTCTCAGTGAGGCAGCAGTATAGATTGGTTGGTTGTTGGCGTTTTATGTCCATACAACATCTCAGATCATATCAGGACGGCTACCGACTTGTGACAGTTTGCACTCATGCCGACTTTATAGTGCTGCACCACTGGGATACTAGGCCGCCGGCACCATGACTCAGTCACATTATCCTGACGCCGAGCCAACCAATCGGCATCACTATAAGGTCACTACAAGTACACACTGTCACAAGTTGGTACCCATCCTGATATGACCTCAGATGTTGCTATGATGTAAAACCCCAACAAACCAACATCATTCCGCCAATATCAAATGTTGAGATCCAGCGTTGTTGTGTTAGGTACTAGGAGTGTATGACCCATGTCAAGGTGCTGTAGGAACAACGTCTTTTTTGTGTGTGTTTTTTTTTTAAGTTAAAAAAAACAAACACATGAATATGTAATCTGACGTAGATTACCTTGTACAGACCGATTAGTGTCTTCAAGTGGTGACAAAAGAATGAATCTCTCCGGATGGTGGAGATAACAATGTTGACCTAGACCTGGAATGTCACTAGCCAAGACGGTTATCTCATAACCTGAGGTAATCGAAGGTCAAATTATCTTTCTTTCATTTTTTAATGGTTTTACTCATTATAAGTATGGTTTTTGAGGGGGGGGGGGTTTAGTTGATTAAGCAGGGAAAATTTCAATCGTGGACAATTGGTCTTCCTCATTCCACTGCTCCTTGCCCTATCCTGATAATGCTGAATGCCAGGCTAGGAAGCGACAAGTATCAATTTGTAAATCATTGGTTTGACTCAATCAGGGTTCCAACCTAGGGGTTCGAATCCCAGAACCTACCAAATCAGGAGGTCGATGCTCAACTCATTCGGCCATCCCGACTGGTTATATTTACACGTATGCTCGACATACCAGAGGATAATAATCTAACCAATGAAACAACGACAATGTGTATATGTAACTACCTAACCTGGCATGTGGCTGTGTTCCATAGAACCAGCATCAATCAAAAAGTATGAATGTACATAATCTTTCATCACATTCTCATTCCCAAGTTGATTCATAATCAAAATGATTTGTGGAAATAACTGCTAGTATTTACGGCGGAAGGTTAGTGCTTCAGCACTGACACATGTGTTATTTTTAAGAAAACTATTTAACAAAAAAAAGGTAGTAGTCCGTTAAGGGGCTGTCACATTAGGGTTTTTTGCGGGAGCGTATGGCGGCGTAGGCGCGTTACGTCATATACGTCGGCATATGCCGTATACGCTACTCATACGCTACTCATACGCCACCAGATGCCGGCTTATGTGAAGCGTATGAGGCATACGCCGCCATACGCTTTCATAAATCCGTCCGTCCAAATTTTTTTGTGCATGCTCAAAAAAACTCGACCTATGAGGGCGTATGGCCCATACTGTCAAAAAATGTCACAGCACGCTCCCATACGCTCCTCGTAGGTTCCACATACGCTCAACACCACCCGAAAGGTCACCAAATGTCATCATAGGCCGGCACGCGCAGGACCTACGTAGGTTTTCAATATGCTCCCGCCATACGCCGTAATGTGACAGGGCCTTTATGAGCGTTACTACGACATGGTGGTTGTCTTACACACGCTGACCCCTCTTGATAAGAAGTATCGACAGGTGACAACACACCATTAGGAACTTTTTTTTATTATTTTTTTTTTTTCACGACTCCCCAGCACAAAAAGTAAATATCGGCTATTGGGGAGAGGGGGGGGGGGGGGGTGAGGGGGGATACAGTGATTAAGCATATCTGACTAATAAATTACATGTCAAACAAGTCAAACAAAGCACACAAATGTATGCCAAAAGAGCATACAACTGTGGTAAAGTCACAATCGGTATATGATCAAATAAAATCAACAGTAAAAGAATGGAAAATTAATTTAGGGTAAAAACCAGTTTCCCTAAAAAAAAAAGAAAAAAGTAATAATGAGTTGTTGATGGAACAGCCCCGATGTTGGGCTGGGCAGTAGCACTTTGACAGGTCTATTCTGACCATGCTGGAATACACCAGGTATGACCCAATGTTTGAAGCAACTTTGACATTAAAGCTGCATAGTCTGATGAAATACCAAATTTTCAAAACCAAACCTATTATCTAGGTTTGATTTTGCATGTCTAACTTAGGTACTGATGCACTTATTAAGCATTTGTTTCTGTGTAGAAGGCAATACTGAGTCAATTTAACAGAACCTGTTACTGCAGAAGTCTATGGTGTCCGAGTTTTGGCAAGCCTGCCAAAACTAATTTTCCATGTTTGAACTCAAAATATCTCAAAAGTTTACCATTTAAAATAAAAGTAACTTTGAACTGATGTAAAGTAGATACTAGTGATCGATCTAATATATTTATCTCAGAAAAAATACAGAAATTCAAAACCATCGGACTATGCAACTTTAAGCGAAATATTTGTTTTAATGGTGATTATTTACTCTATAATAATCAATAGAAAATATAATTTAGAAAATGATGCCACTATCGGCATTTTTTACGACTGGTCACTGACAAATGACCTCTCTTTTTCTTTATTTGTTTGTTTGTTTCTAGGCTGGAAACTCCAAATCAAACAATCAACTACACAGACTCAACCCTCACTCTGAACCACACGAAACCGGGCGCGGTGGCCAAATTGGTAGAGCGTGGGCCTCGTGTGCGGGAGATAGGGAGTTTGGTTCCCGGTCGAGTCAAACCAATGACATCAAATTGATACATGTCGCTTCCTAGGCTGGCACTCGGAATTAATATGATAGGGCAAGGGACAGGGCAAGGGCTGGTGTGCTCAGTGTCAGGATAATGTGACTGAGTGGGATACCAGGTCATGATGCTAACAGCCTGATTTCCCAGTGGGACACCCTGGCCGAGTCAAACCAATGACTTAAAAATTGATACTGGCGCTCGGCATTATTAGGATAGGTCAAGGACTGGTTGGCTCAGTGTCAGGATAATGTGACTGAGTGGGATATCAGGTCATGGTGCTGGTGGCCTGCTCTTCCAGTGGGGCAGCACTATAAAGTCACCATGAGTGTGCACTGTCACAAGTCGGTATCCATCCTGATATGACCTTAGATGTTGCTAGGACGTAAAACAACAACAAACAAACAATCCCAGTGGGGCAGCACTATAAAGTCACCATGAGTGCGCACTGTTGCAAGTCGGTACCCGTCCTGATATGACCTTAGATGTTAGCAGGACTTAAACTCCAACAACCAACCAACTTAAAGTTGCATGGTCCGATGAAATATATATTTTTTCAAAACCAAAACACTTCCCTCCATTTGATTCTATATATCCAACTTAGGTACTGGTGCATTAACTAAGGCTTTGGGGCAGCATATACAGAATAATCAGTGAATTTATGACCCTATCCCTTTTGGGTACCTACTTTGAGACAGCCATTAGGCA